>BQNB010007062.1:45159-94966 GCA_026074375.1 Tanacetum coccineum
GCGAAGCCGTATTCCACTAGTCAAGGTCCGATGGAACTCTAGGAGAGGTCCTGAGTTCACATGGGAATGCGAAGATCAATTCAGGAAGAAATATCCAACCTCTTCACAAAGACCGCACCATCGTCAAGTGCCACGTCTTAATCCTTGAGGACAAGGCTCACTTAACGGGGGGGGGAGACTATAACACCCTATGTTTTAGGGTCATTTACATCGTCAATAAATCCACAATGTATCTTTTGTATTGTACGTGTTTGCTTTAAATCGTAAACGTTATGTTTAATCACGTACGCCAAAAATTCGCGTTCAGTGTAAACGGGCACCAAACAATTAAATGTTTATATTAAGCAAGTGTTAAGTAATTATTTTGATGATAATTATTACCTTTGTTCATTTTATTTTTATTGGTTGCGTAAATTGATTTCGTTTCGCGATAAAATACGTTTAGGCATTCCCGGAACCACCAAAACTTTTCTACGCTTCAACAAATACCCACATTTATACCCAATACATAAAAGTTACATAATATTATCATAAATATCATACTATGGCCGGATTTCTAGTGATAGACCAAGAAAATGCATCAAAAATTATCAACTTGCAAATGTACATACAATAACACATTAAAGCTTATGTTTCCTGACCTAGGGATAACCATTTTTGACCATGACAACCCATAAAATCATCATGGTGTCTCCTGACTAGTCAACATGTATATTACTTATAGATTAGGTAGTGATAAGTACACATTAAACACTTAACAATTAGAAAAAAAATAAAAAATCCTCTCCCTTTGTTCTCAGTATAACCCACGGCTCAAAACACACCGTTATATAATTCTTACAAATTTTTCTTAAAACCATACAAAGCTTAACACATCATATCTAAGATACCTCAAGATGATTTGAAGCATTGGTTAACCATTTGCAAGTGTGGAAACAAGAAAAGGAAGCTAGGGTTTTTCTTGGAAATCTAGGGTTTTAAAGGGTGCAAGCTTGGGTTTAAAGTCTAAACAAGGGTTTAGCACATATTTTTCATCATCATCATTCATCATAAGGTTACCTAAAAGCCTTTATCTTTTCATTTCATGAGTTTTCATGCATATATTAGTTCTTTATAGCAAAATCACCATTTAGGACTTTTAAACATGTAAAACGAGTTTTTACTTGTAATCATTGTTTTGTACACTTTTACAAATGTTATGATGTTAATGATATCATGTTAAAATAGATGTAAAAGTATTGTACCATGTTGATTTAGTGTAAAAATGGATATATACAAATTAGGGTTTTAAAAGTTCACTTAATAAGTTTCAAGTAAAAGTAAGGCAAAAGACTTGTTAATCTTGTTTCATGGACTTTATTTATGTTATATGGATGCTAAAATGAGGATACAATGGAAGTATAGATATTCTAGTTTTGAATTCAATTATAAAAGATCATGTATAAACTAGTAAATAAAGTCAACTTAAAAAATATATGTGTTTTAAAAAGAGATGTTAAGACTTGTTATCATGGACTTGTATGGACAAAATATGGACAATGGACTTTATTATATGTAAGACATATAATATATATGGTATAAAAGACTTGTGGTAATTTACAAAGTTGAAAGTTATAAAAACAAAGTTTACATATGAATTCAAGAAAGACATCCAAACTTTTTGTTTTAATTCGACATACAACCTGACCATTTTATATTTTTATAAAATAGTACGTCTCATGACGATTCCAAAAAGCTAAGAAACTCGAAAAACGGATTAATAACGAAAAAGATACGCTAATTACGAGTTATACGTTAATTAAACAGGTTTATAAAATAACTTTTATAAAAACAAGTTATAAAACTTATACAAACAGAAGGTTTGATATTTTTATTAAATCACACATATTTTTAGGATTCCAAAAAGATAAGAATCGTGATTTTTCAAACAATAACGAAGAAGTTACGGATTACGCGAGTTTACGACAATAAATACTTTTATAAAACTATTTTTATAAAAGTTACTATTCATGATAAAAAAAACATATATTTTTTGTAAATCTCATAAATAGAAAGGACTAATTCAATAACTAAGACGTGCTCGAAAGAACGCAAAAACAGAGCTATAACGAATAAAATACGACGTTTACGGGTTTTACGATAACTAAAACTATAAAAATAACTTTATAACTGGTGTGAACAGTAAAAAGTACTGTTCATCAGGGGACTAAAAATATGAAACAGTCAAATATGATAACTCATCTTAAATACGAAAACGTGGACATAAGAACGCAAGAACAGACATGAAACCGAAAGTTAATCCAGTTTTCACTACCACAGAAATTATAATCGATTTAACTTATTAAACACAATTATACCAAAACAATAAGAGGTAATTAGCTATATAGAATGATAAATGGTAGTAGTTACCCAATGTGATTAGTTACTTATACGACCTTAAATTAAATATGGGGGGGGAGGTTGCATCTGACATTTGCCGTGACGCATTATTTGTGATATACCTTGATATTGCTCACTCACGGTGAGTATCATAGCCTCACGTTTTACAAGATTTTGTTATATCAGCTTTTATGGGGAGAGAAACATGCAAGTTTTTTTTACAATGGACACAAGTGGTTATGTTTTATCCTATGATTAAATGTTGCCTAAGAGCGATAACCCTGGCTGAGCCCAGTATCATAAACTTCATTACTGGATTGTGAGCGAGAATGTTATGAATAGATCTATTGGGATTGACATCCCCGTTCGGGTGATTAGCTATAAGGCATAACGAACGAAATACCATGTCGAACATATATGTTACGGTTAGAACATCATCACAGGCAATTAGCCATTATAATTGGTATTCAATTATGTCGAGCTTTAGTGTCATGAGCTTAGGGGCAACATTAATTACATTTAGGGTTATAGTGCCAAGGATATATGATTTAGAGGTTTGCAACTGTTTCATTATTATACCCTTATGAAATCTTGTGGTTCCTACAATATAATGATTTATCAAACCTTATGAATTCTCCAACATTATTTGGTTGACGTTTAAAGTAATGTTTTTCGAGAGATCCGTAAGCATAAGGTGGCCACGGATACCTTGGTATTTGGTTTTTGGGAAGTCAATATAAGATATGGTTGCATTATGTTTATTTGGGAACTCATGTGTTGTGAACAAGTATCTTTGTAATAATTAACAATGACAAGTTAAAGCTTCGGCTATTGTATCAAACATTTGTATAAATCCAATGTATCCGTTTTAAATGACTTTTACCTTCTATATAAATCTTGTGTATTGAGCTGAGAAGGTAACACGCCTCAACCCCTAATTTCCCGCTGTGACCCAATTGTGGGTGTTTACATGTAGGACCTTATGTTGGAGATCAATATACCGTTTGTAAGACAAAAGCAACCTTGAATAAATCCAAATCAACATATGTAGAGACACTGACTATGAATACCAAGTGTTAATGCGGAATCTTAACATAAGTATTAAGAAGAATATAATACTAACTCTGCTATAGATTTCTATTAAGCTTTAATGCTTCTATTTGTTATATAAAACTCTATGCTATAGGGTTCCTTTTATACACCAAGGAAACCCTAGAAGGCTTTACGAAACGTGTGAAAGGATAATGCCTATCCTTTCCTAAGAAATCTCCTAAAATATCTCTACGAAAACTATTTAACTCTATTCTGATACATAAACCCACTTTAACTACAACGACTATGTACCTACCAATAGTATTGCCCACTCCCATACTAACTATAGAACTTGTCCAGACTTAAACTTAGGTACTGCCATACTCACTTAGTACTGGCCAGAATAAACTAATACTAACAGACTTAACTGTTAGACTACCAGTATAAAGTCTTTTACAAATATATTTCCCAACAATCTACCCTAACTAGATCTTCACATGTGAACTTCAAGATCTTTCAAGAGTCTTCATTTGAGCTTTCCTGGGATGTATTAACATACAACTCTTCAATTATTCTGAGAGTTGCAATCCTTCAAACCATCTCTTTTGATCTTTGCAGCACTATTCTTCAAAGCATTCAGCACACTTCATATCAGAAACCTAGACTAAATCTACATCAAATCAATAGAGTTTCAGACTATTCACATCACTCCAGGTGTGGTACAACTCTGTGAGAGGTGAATCGTTAAAATTTTAAATGGATTTGATGTCTCTCTACAGTTAGCCATTTACTCTGAGTAGATTCAGTCTTTGGCCCCCAGAAAGGTGCCTGTCCATGTTTGACTTAAAACCATTTCACACCCTCATACATGACAACATGTAGTTTGAATAACAAATGGTTTTTGCAAACCATTATAGCCATAAAGTGAATTTTGAATATGCTTTACCTTAGCTGTTTCTCAGGGCTATTCAATCATTGTGTGCACCTAGAAAAGTAATTCCATCGTGATTGATTTACCAAGTCAACCATTGTACATTAAACTTGGTGAGTGGACGTACCATCTACTTTTTGTAAAGTGTCAACCATCTAATATGGATTTGCAATTTGTTCCTTTACCATAAGCCAATAATCCTCATGGACAAGTTATGGTATTTTCTACAGCCTATACCAAAAATCCCTAATACTTGATGGGCTAGCAACTCTTTACTATCCAGCATATGGTGAAGTTGATAACCATATAATTTTTTGGCAAATTATCAGCCCCATTTAACGGATTTGAGAGTCTTTAACCAAGAACGTATGCTCCTATACTAGTCAGATCTTAAGTCTGTATACATGGTGGCTGATAACCAATTGTTATGTTAGTGCATAGCACCCACCAGGTGTTGTTCTCCTCATCTCCATTCTAGATATCTAACTCATCAATCTTCATTACTTCCTAATGCCATCTTGCTTCTCCATCATTTTCAAAATTTGTGCAATCCTCATCAGTATCCTCCTTGAAGCTTTTTATCAGCATAGCTTTTGCAACCTCAGAGCACATAAAAGAATATTTTTCTTTCAAGTCAACAAAATAAATAACAGATGACTCCAAGTTAAGCAATGTACTCTGCAGGTAATATAATATCTCCAACTTATGATTCATAGATGACCTAATAAACTCCAAATAGATCCTGTACAAAGTGGTGCCTCAATCCATATTCTTTAAATATTCCAAAGTACCTTCACAAGCTCATCCTCCTGGTCCATTCATACCAATCAATTCAGGACAATTCCTGAAATAGATCAGCATCTATTACAAGCTTCAGATTCATCCTCCATCAGTCGTCAGAATGTAATCCTTTCCTAGCTATTTGTTTTCCTCCTCTTTCCAGTCATCTTAGTAGACACATCATCTTTTGCTTACATCACTCTTTTATCTTTTTTGAATCTTTGTTATGAATTTCTTCACCAAATCTTTCAGACTACTCTTTGAAGCTCACAGTTTATAGTTACAAAAGAATAAACCTGCTTCACCACATACAATTCTTCTTTTACTTCTTCAAAACTTAAATTCTTCAGCTGAGACATCTTCCATGTTCCCTGATTCTTCAAGTAATTCATCATATATGTTCTCAACTGTGATAGAGTATGGGATTATTTCCTTTTAACTCTAGCTCTATTCCTCTCAAAGTGTTTCTTCATTTACTAGTTAACCATCTTCTTAGCAAAGTCCTTCACCTTGTAAGCCACTTCTCTAGCACACTCTTTGACACTCGGCATTAGCTTCATATCTGCTCTAAAAGATCCCAAACTTCATCGTATACTGCTGAGCTTCAAATTAAACTTGAGCTATTCTTTTCTTTTATTGCTCAATTAATTCTTCTTCTTTTGCAAGTCTTTGTGCTAATAGAGAATCCAAGTGTAACTTGTATAGCTCCTCTTCTTTCTCCAAAAGTATCCAATCTGATAGCTTTCAGCGAGACAGCTTCCTCTGTAGAATTTGTTCCTTAGTCTCTTAGGAGCTTCTTCAATGATTATATGAGCTTTATTCCTTCTCTTTGGCCTTATCAGGAAGAATGACTTTTTTAATACTGTCAGTACTAACTTGTCACTAACAGTACTAACTTTAAAAGCTGACGGATTAACACCTTCAGCATACCCATACTAACTTCTTCTTGAAAATCCAAGCTAGTGACAACCTTCTTTCCCTTAGTCTCTTTCCTTCTCTTATACCTCCTTCCCTTATCTATTGACTTTGGCTTTTGAGAAGTAATGGGGGGGGGGGGGGGGGGGTGGGGGGGGGGGGGGGGGGGGGGGGGGGGGGGGGGGGGGGTTTGGGGGGGGGGGGGGGGGGGGGGGGGGGGGGCAACCTTGAGAGAGTTAAAGCTGCTCTAATGTAGTAGAAGGTGGCTTTTGTCTTCAACTTGTTCCTCCCTGAAGCATTGACAGTAGTCTTAGAAGTAGTACCAACCCTTGTACCAAAGAAACTAGAGGATCATCTTGACTTTTCCTCCCCTGATCCTCAGGTTCTTCATCTTCAGAGTCTGATAAAACCACATTTCTCCTTTACCAGATATGTAGCCTTTGCTACCTCCAAAGGTAACAGATCCCCCATTGAATTCTTCAAAATCCTCCAGTTGATCCTTGTTACCTGTCATGTGCCCTGAGCATCCACTATTAAATATACCTCTATCTACCATGTTCTACTTGATGATCCCGCACTGAAAAAAGAAATTAGTTTTCTCTTTAAGACCCATGCCTTTACAGGCTTGGTCAGCGAATTGTTGTGGACCTTTAGCATTCATAGTTCAAAAAAGTTGACCACTGCCACAATTGGAGTTTGGTTATAGGTTCCTCCAATATATACAGCTGAGGCTTAATAGAAAATCCCAATTTCCCTTTACAGCATGAGAATGAGACATTTGTGCTGTAATTTTTGCAAAGGGTCTTCTTACAGATGAATATGATTTAGAAAAATGTCTTCTTTGATTAAATTGATTCACCTGTGGTCTTTTAGGACTAAAACTGTTTGATATCCTGGTAGGTACTGGCTGTCTAGATCTAACATTATTAACATTAGTAGTAACAGTATTAACTCTAGACCTAACAGAATTAATATTTGTCCTACCAGTATTAATATTAGTCCTAACAGAATTAATGTTTGTCCTACCAGTATTAATATTAGTCCTAACAGAATTAATGTTTGGCCTACCTCAGTATTTAAAGTTGTTACTGGTCTTAGAACAAATTGATTAGCATTATAAATCCTATTGGTATTAGTCCATAACTGGGTTTATTGCCATCAATGTTTACCACAGTATTACATACCCTCTTATTTCTTATCCTCAAGCCTCTCTTAGCCATATCTTTTCATAATATCACAACTTATTAATCAATGACTTAGACTGCCACAAAAAAACATTTCTTCTTGTGAAATGAGTAAACCTTCCCCTAGTTCTCTTTCCATAAGCATTCTAATATCCATCCTGTTAACTTTAGGTGTTGCCTGAATCTTTGATTGGTGATGCTAGTAATTTTATGTTGAACACAACTAGGTTCAACCTCTTTTGATTTTGGAGCAGACACACCTTTTTCATTTGTTGTTATAGGTGTAGATACATACACTTCTGGAGGTACTCTTGAAATCTCAGATTCAGGATCAAGAGAATGTTCAGAGGAAGTTCCAATAGATCCTGCACTGTCATTAGATTGACAGGTAAATATCCCCTTGGATCAATCATCTAATACACTAGGTTCAGGCTCTTGGGGTCCCTTTTTACCATAAACATACAAAGACTCATTAATTTCTTCTTGTGGTTTAGGAGTATAATCTCCACTTAAGGGATGTGGAACACCTTTAAAATTATTAGTTTTTATAAATCTACTGTACAAAGGTTTTCCAACTGAGTCCTCTTCTTAAACAATTAAAAACAGAAAAATTCATTTCTTCCTCATAACTCAGAACCTCATTGTTAGATGAGACTTCATACCCAAGCCAACTTAACTATTGAACTCATGCCCAGATACTTGAATTAATCTCTAAAGAATCTATGAAGAATCTTGTCCATGAATCAATGTTTTCTGCAATTGTTCCTGTTCTTATACAGCTTCATTCCAAACCTCATATATTTTTTAAGCTTTTTCATCTTTTTCATATATTTCCATTTGCATGAAATGTAAGCTTTTCATTTAGATAAAGTTGCCTGTTTTTGAAAGGAACAAGTGAGCTTCTAGTTTCTTAACAGCTTGACTAAAGTCAAGTAATTGTACTGCTTGATCACCTAACTAATCATTTGTTCATCACACAGAGTTTTAAGATCATTTATGAATTAATGCAAGTTTTATCCACAAAATGACATTACCTCCACTATTAGGAACTGTAGACATTGAGTGCATGATTGTCTCTTTCACATCAGTATGTTCCTCCCCAATAGACAATACCATCATCCTATTATCATAAGCCTAATCTTGATTCTTCTCTTGCATTCCAGCTTCCTATTGTTGAATAACAATGAAGTCTCTCCCTCTTCTTTCCAACAAGTGTCCCCTTTTGTGTACATACCCTATCATAGTGACCTTGTTTGTGACAATTGAAGCATTCAAGCTTTCTATTTGTCAAACTAACAGGTGTTTTCCCATCTCGCGAACTCTCCTTCCTATTTTCTATCGAACTTCTTCATTCGAATAGCAATCAATGCTATCTGCATTTAAGTCCATCTCTCAATGTCTAAGTCATTAATTTGTTTCCAGTCATACATGATGCAAAGTCCCAATCTTCTGATTGTTTAACAAAGAGGGAATAAATAAACTTCATCAGCAAAACCATTAAGAACTTCCATTTATCAGGAATATAGTTGAAGAAGTAGCAAGGAGTGCAAGTACTGTAGGCACCAGTAAAAACCAGACTTAACTTAATAGGATTGCTGTTGCTTTATGAAACAAGCAAATTTTGAGCACTTGAAGATGTTATTTTTGAGGCACCTTATATCTCCTGCCAAAAACCCTAAGGTATTGTAATAAAAAAAAAAAAAAAACAAAATCATCAATAGAAAAAGTATCAATAACTGGTCTAGTTCTCATGAGCATTGCCAGATTGACATGCTGGGGCAAAGACTGAGAAACTATATTTGCATCCTCAGTTTGCTATTCAGCCCATGAGAATTCCAACTGAGAAAGATATTGTTGGATCTGCATATCCCTTTTTCTAACCCTTCAGAACTGGATATCGTAAATGCTATCAACTGTTGTATGAAACAGCCACTTCTGTATTTTCTTTTAAATTTGCATTACCACCAAAACCTATTCGGTTGGCTTCCCAGAATCTTTTGCATCATCCATTCCATGAAATCTTCTCATATGTTCCTTGGGAATGGCCATCAGCAAGATATTCTTAGCCTTCCTTTCCTTTTCAACAGCTTGAATTTCTGCAGCAGTAACTGGTGGAAGTATTCGAATTACACC
Organism: Tanacetum coccineum; assembly: GCA_026074375.1. Taxonomy (NCBI): domain Eukaryota; kingdom Viridiplantae; phylum Streptophyta; class Magnoliopsida; order Asterales; family Asteraceae; genus Tanacetum; species Tanacetum coccineum. The sequence goes on from BQNB010007062.1 coordinate 54,514, forward strand.
ATCCTTTCCAGTTGAAATTCTCTTCTTGGAGTTTCCATTCTGAATTACCTTCCAAACATCATTGTCAATGTACTCAAGGTAATGCTCCATCTCCATAGCCCATATATCATACTCCTCCTTCTTCAGAATTGGGAGTTTGATATTTGAGATAGCAGTTGTTTGAGGAATCACCTGTTGTTGTTGTTTAGGTGCAGCACCAGTGTCTGATGCATCTTCATGGTTTGATGCTTCATCATCACTGAGATGTTGAGAGAACTCATCATTAGCAGGTTGAGACATTTTGTAAAGAATTGTAGGAGAGTGTTTGTTTGTGGTTCTAGTGATTCTTCTTACTCAGAGTCCCTCTATTGGCTCTGATACCACTTGTAGGTCCTTGTGTTGGATCTATATAGCCTTTGTAAGACAATAGCTAACTTGAATAAATCCAAATCAACTATGTGAGAGACACTGACTATGAATACCAAGTGTTAATGCGGAATCTTAACACAAGTATTAAGAAGAATATAATACTAACTTTGCTATTGATTTCTATTAAGCTTCAATGCTTCTATTTGTTATATAAAACTCTATGCCGTAGGGTTCCTTTTATACACCAAGGAAACCCTAGAAGGCTTTACAAAACGTGTGAAAGGATAATGCATATCCTTTCCTAAGATATCTCCTAAAATATCTCTAAGATAACTACTACCTCTATTTTGTTACAAAACAATGTGGTATCACCTATATAATATTTATACATGTTTTTCACTTTATAAATATTATTTTACATGATGATTGAACTATTTATATAATAACATTATATAAAAAAAATAAAAATTAAATCAAGTATTTTTATCAAATAATCAATTGTTGAACAAGTATACTATTTTTACAAATATACATGGACATTATTTTTTAAAGTATAAATTTATATTGTTTAATATTAGAAATTAAACAAACATATTTAGGTAGTGATGTAACTATATAGAATTATATATAGTGTTAGTTATTCAAAGTACATTGTACTCATACGACCTATATTTAATTAGGTTGCATTCGGACTATACGTGACTATTTTTATATTTGATTTATATATCAAATACATTCACTGAGGTGAGTTCATAGCCCCACTTTTATACAATTATAATGATTTACAACTTTGGGGTGAGAAACATGCATTGTTTTACGATTGGATGCAAGTTCACTTTTATACAAATTACGAGTTTGCCTAAGTAGCTATAACCCACTATGCCCATAAACCATGAACTGTTAATTACTGGATTGTAAGCGTGAATGTTATGAATAGATCTATTTGAGATTGACATCCCCGTTCGGGTGAGTACTGGTAAATCCTAAGGGCCGTGAATTGGTGGAAAGGACTGTTTGATCATGATCCCATGGGGTACTAAAATGATGGATTTTGATTGAAGGGCGAGGATTGAAAGCTAAGGACGCTCCTGAGAGCCTACAAGCTTCTCTTGCCAACTATAAATATAAGGCAAATCACATAGTGTAATCCATCTAGTATAGGAGTAGTGTAGTTTAGTAGCTTATTGTAATTTTTAGCTTAATGTCATTTTATTAATGTAATTTCCTTTTATAAAAGCATTGTAATCCTTTCCTTATTAATAAAAAGTTCATTTTTAATAAGTTGTGTTTTTAAATCCTGTTATGGTTTAGAAAAGTTTAGAATTAAGCTAATAAGATCAAAATAAGCTCATTACCTTATAGGTTATTGTTTATTCAGCTAAGCTTCACCAAAGCTTAGCTGAATTAGCCATTTTATCTTTGTAACCTCAAAATGTCTTAATAATGATTTATTTTTTTAACCCACTATTTTGGATGATACAGCTGGAATGGAAGGGGTCAGGGGAGACTCACCAACTTGTTTTCAACAAGCTGAAGCTTGTAGATAAGCTCTAAAGATCAATCTAGTCCTTGTTTTAGCAAAGGACAAAGGTATGTTCACTTTTACTTTTTAGCTTAATTTTATGTTCAGCTTATTAATTTGCTTATTCTATGCTTAATATTGCTTAACCATGCTTAGTTTTCCTAATTTTAACTCATTATGTTTAGTTATTAGCTTAGAAGTAGATTTGAATGGAGATATGGTCATTTAGATATTACTACTGTTCTATTATAGTTAATGTTGCTTGTTAATTAGCTTATTATTTCAGTGCTTATTTCTCAAAAGTTTTTGCTTATTTGTCATTAATATTTTTAGTTCTTCATCTGTTTTCACTATTTAAAGCTTATTGAAGTCTGATTTAGCTTTTTATTAGAATTTTTGTTTTTAAAGTAGTGTTTGGTTTAAGAAATTTCAACTGGATAAAATAGTGGTGAATTTGTTTTTGGCACTCAATTTAGTTCTCATTAGCTTAGATTAAGTCTAAATGCAAGTTTCCATAAGATTAGATTAGGTAGTATTAAGCTTTGAAGGTTGTTTTAGGAAGAATTCAAGTCTGCTAGTCTAGGGTGTTTTTAAACTGCTTGTTTGTAGAGCTTCCTAAAAATCAACTTAAGTTGTGGTTTTTATGCTTTAAACTAGTTCATTTAGTATAACACCCCCATTTTTTACATATATCAGCGGAAGCTAATCTGGGGTATTATTTCATAGTACAACAGTCATAATAATAGAAAACGACTCAAAAAAGACGTTTTTAAAAGATAAGTTATCATTTATTATTTCATCAGAGTTTTTACAAACAGAGGTCCCAAAATCTACATGAAAACATAAAGTTTGAATGATAACAGTTTAGCCATCTCAAGTCCGTGCCACTCCGTGTCATAAGGTGCTCAGTTACCTAAGATAAACATACTAAAAGTCAACACAAAGGTTGAGTGAAAAATTATGATGGGTTTATGTGTAAACCAATTTGAATACAAGTTTCTAATATAGTGGGTTTACGGCTGTTTTAACCCCATTAAGAGTTTAATAATTGCAATGAGTACAACTATTATAGAAAATAGTATTATTACGTCTAAGCTTATGGCACTCAAACTGACTAGTGTATATATCAATAATGATATATATAATGATAATGGCCCCAGTGTATGTAATTGCCATATACCTATGAGTTTCAAATATAGTGAGTTTGGTTACCTATCCGGCTAACACAAACATGATTCGTCAACCCCGATAGGCCTATCCACAATATTCGCGTTCAATCGCAAGTGATTAATGGTCCATGATGGTGGGGGTCTTTTGGCATAAAGGAACTTAGACAACAGATGCAATAATATATCAGGATAACATATATTTACAAAACTCTTGTATTCATGGTTTATAGCATGTATCCCCCTCGCGGGTTTATGAAACATTTAAAAGAGTTAGATGCGAGGCTATGAACTCACCTTAATAGGGGAAATCTGATTGATAGCAAAAGTATATCAAGTGAAAGTAACAGCTACGTCACGCAACCTGGGGTAATATGTCAAGTCTTAGTGTGATGGTTTATGTTTCAAAAAACTTTTTCTAAAGTTTAAACATATACTGTGTATTTATTAATTTATAGAAGTAATGCTTTCACTGTTCGGGCTATCATAATCCAGAGGCCATGTAGTATCGTTTGAGGAGTCAGGGCACTTTAAATCATAAACCCAGCAAACTCGTCAAAACAAATACCCAAATGGAACCCCTCACATGAAATTCCCTAGTAACGTGATACGATAAGATTTTAAGTTTCTTCAAAAGCTAGTCGATGATAAGTTACGTTAATTATATAACGTAATTGTTTTATAATGCGTCGGTCGTTGATTAATAACGATAATTGTGTCGGGTTTTAATAAAATCGAGTCTTATAATATTAATATATATTTTTATAATTTATATAAACATAAATATTATTATTTTTTATATTTTCTAGTTTGCAAAAAATGGTTATCTATGTCTCCCCTCGATTTATAAACTTTTACAAGTTTAGTCCTTTATAAATAAAGTATATATAATTTAAACCTTTAACTTTGAAACTTGGCAAGATAGGTCCTTATAGTTATAACTTTAGAAAAATGACATTGATATGTGTGAAAACACATATCTATTTTATATCAAAATAGACCCTAAAAAGATAAAATTGTTCTTAAAATGCTTGAATATTGCTTGTTTTGTCTTTGTGATTGTGTAGGTGCGGATATTGCAAAAAATCACAAGAAAACGGTTAAAACCGGGCAAACACGAACACGGGAACGGAAGAGCACGCAAAAAAAGCCGGGAGGAAGCTATCAAAGTCAAACCCTATTCAAACTTCAGTCAACTTAGTCAACCCTTGGTCAAAGTCACAACAAGACAAAACCCATCAAATTTCCAAATCAACCCTCAAGATAATCTATATTGCAAAAATAGCCCTAAAAGCCTAACGGTGTTAACTTCTATTAATAGAAGTTAACACCCGTTAACTTTTTATTATAACAAATCTAACAACCAAAGCCCGAGCCTATTTTTTCTTTTATAACCAACACCTGGCCCAAATCCCTAACACCCGGCCCAAACCCGAAGTCAAATAAGATTTTACCCGGGGGTCAAAACAATCCTTTATAAAAGAAAAAGAAGCGGGAAAAGAGGTTTTACTGTTCACCATCGTCCCCGTTTACCCCAGGGTCAAATCATAGGGCAAATCCCAATTAAAGGACAAAAAGGACAATTTATGGGATCAAGTACACATGGGCAGAGTTATACATCACCTAATGCCCTCATTGGCTAAGACCCATGTGAAGAATGACACGTAGGCTAGTAAGGAAGCACAGGGAAAGTGTATTTTGCACTCATTCTACACTGCAGAAAGTAACACTGTAAGGGTGTCACATCTCAGTATTGCCAACTGGCAATCCGTGTGAGGGCAATCTAAATCCAACGATATGAGGATGTCACTGGGAAGAGAATAGATATAGAGGAGATCACTGAGGATGCCGTCTACTTGAACTTGAGGGACTAGAAGCTTCAGCTGGATACTATAAATACCCACACTCTCACACATCCGTCGAGGAGTTACTAGTTTTAGCTTTGAGATAGTGATTAGATTTTAGCTTAGTAAATTTAGCTTAATGTAATTTTCATTTAATTTAATTTTTAAAATCTCTTGTAAAATTTCCTTTTAAATAATGTAATCAAGCTTTTAGTTAATGAAATTGAGTTTTTACTTTCAAACAATCTGTCATAAGCTTTTGTCCTTACTAATAAGTTCTTAACCTTTTTCAAATGATAAGCTACTATTACATAAGCTCATTGTAGCTCTCACAAATCTATAAGCTTGTGATTGAGCTTAATTAAGCCTTTATCATACTCAAAGCTTTAAAATCAGCTTAAAAGTACCTTTGCTTATTTGGATTGAGACTTTTGGAAGATGAGTTTAAAAGGGAAGAACTCATATGGACTTATATTGGCTTATCTTAGGATAAGCCAGAGCTTGTAGATGTTGATTTGAGCTTTTATCACCTTTGTTTTGCTAAGGTTCCTGTAAGTTCTCCTTTATCTTTACTATCTTAAAATTCTAGCTTATAAATCTGCTTGTTTGCTTATCAAATGTTTAATTTGCTTTCTAGTTAGCTTATATGTGCTCATTGTCATCTAATATGCTTATCAGTCTTAATTAATAATCTATCTTGAGTTAATATAGCTTAGATTTTAGTTTTGCAATTTCTATCTTAAAAATCAAAAAAATAGTGAATATAGTTTGTAGATATTTGATTCTAACTTTAGTGATTGTTGATTTATGTTTGTTAAGCTAGTGATAAGCTGATTATTATCTGGTAATAGGGGTTTGTTAATTAGATTTTCATTTCACTAGCTTAAATAAATGTTCATAAGTCTAAAGGGGTGTTTGGATTAGAGTTGTTTGACCTCATAAAGTCAAGGTATCTAGGTAATTTTCCTTTAGTCAGTTTGATTTTCATATTTGATAAAGTTTTAAGTAGGTTTGTGGAGTTAGTTCACTTTTAAAATCAAATTGAAGCTTATAGTTTTTGTCTCAGCACCAGGGGAATTTTTCCTTTTCCTAAACTTGTTAAAAACTTGACCCAAGCTGACTTAAGTTTGGTTTATGTTTGTGGTGTGTTTATACACATTCTCTTTGAGAGTCTAATGCAGGTTTACCTTAAAAGGTAACCTGCAAATTGGTTTTGGCCTTTGGTTAATTGCATCAGCGATGTTGAAACTGCAGTTACTATGCTTTAACCTTTTTCATTAGCATTTAAGCTAGCTCAAATAAGCTTTAGGTTTTAAAATTGAGTAGGTTCATAGTTTAGATATAGGACTAGATAGTTTAAAAGTTAATTTCCAATTTCTAGCTTAATTACTAGGATACATTAGCTGGTTAAGTTTTCAAAAATCCTTAAAAAGGACCATAAACAGTAGAACTAAATTATTTATCTTGTCAATTTAAGTTTTCTGCTTTTAAGGGTGTTTTTTTATAGTTTTGGATTCATAGATATGATAGTAGGTTGAATAAGATTAAAAATGCTTAGGTGTTCTGTTTTAGCTTATTGAAGCATTTTTAGCTTAAGTTGTTTTTAAGCTTTAGTGCTTATTTCTGAGGTTAGCCTTTTAGTCATTCAAGTATTAAGCTGCCTATAGTGATTCTTAGTTCGGTAATCTTTTCAAATTTGGTTGCTAGGTATCATAAGCTATCTAGGACAGTTTTTGTTTTCAAATTTGAGCTTAAAATGAGTTGTGTGCAAGCTTATAAGTGAAAATTAGCTTTTTGGAGCTCAAAAGCTCACTTTCTGAGGCAACAGCTTCATAAGCTCTTTAAGAGCTTATTTTTGAGTTTCAGCTTAAATTGTTTTTGTTTAAGTTGCTTAAAAAAGGTTCCTTAACAACTTTTGTTCTTTAAGTTTTTTTAAAAAAAAGGGAAGTGGAAGTCGGGGGTGAGCAATACTCGAACCCCCGACCTCAACACCTCAACCCTTTATAACACCACACACCACTCTCTACCGTTGTGCCCTTGGGTCTTTTTCATAAGACTCTTGCACAATCTATTTCTTATACTCATTTTCCCCTTATAAGCCTATTAAGCTGTTAAAGCTTATTTCGCGGCTTATTTGATAAGTTGTGCTTATAAGTTTATTTTTCTTAGGATTTAATTAGTATAAGCTAATTTTTGTAATTTTTCTAGAATTTTTATAGTTCGTTTAGTATTTTTTTAACATTTATTTTCATTAAAAACTTTAAAAAATCATAAAAAATAGAAAAATAATCAAAAAAATAAAAATATTTTTTAGAAAATTTTCTTTTATCAATAAGTTCATAAAAATTGTCCATAAAAAATAATAAAATAAACAAAGTTGGTAAAAGAACACCAACAAATAATACCTTCAATTGAGGTATTATCCATTAGTAAGTTCCCAACTCGAATCAAAGATTTAAAAACTTGTCATTTGTGTCATTTACGAAATACGACTCACCTTAAAAAGTAAAATTTTTAAGAGTTACCGTGAAGTAAATTTGATTATTTGGTTTAAGTTGTCTATCTCGTTATCCGTTAATTTAGTTTGTTTTAAATAAAAAAAAATTAAAAAAAATTAAAAAAAAAATAAAAAATTTAGTTTAAATTTTCTTTTTTCTACTTTGTGCATGCGCACTCGTTCTCAAACCCGTAACCGTAACCGTCAACAACAAAGCCATCCGGCTTTTGTTCAACCATTTCATTTAGAAGAACATGTTGTTACTCCTTTTGGCCCGTTGCTTACCTTTTGCAGTTAATCCTCCCTTAGTTCGATGGCTTGTAAACCGGACTATGGCACAATTGCTCCAAGCACCCACCGAGGGGTACGAGGATGCAATTGTAATTCCTGAAATCAATGCTAATTTTGAGTTAAAGCATGGTTTGATCAATCTTGTTCAAAACAAACAGTTTTTCGGACATGATAAAGAGGATCCACATGCTCACATCCGTTATTTCAATAAAATCACTTCAACAATGAGATTCCCGGATATCCCGAGCACGTCAATTAAGCTTATGCTTTTTCCGTTTTCTCTTGAAGGTTCAGCCCGGATTTGGCTAGAAAAAGAACCTCCTCGATCAATTTTGACATGGGATGATCTTGTTTCAAAATTCATTAATCAATTCTTTCCTCCTTAAAAAACGACAAATCTTCGGAATGAAATCGCGAGATTTCAACAAAGATTTGACGAATCGTTTTATGAGGCTTGGGATCGATTTAATGACCTTCTTTGAGTATTCCCACATCACGGATTTTCTGAATTACATCAGTTGGATACGTTTTACAATGCTTTGAATGCTAATGATCAAGATTCGTTGAATTCTGCTGCGGGTGGAAATTTTTTGGATAAGATGCCTCGTGAATGCTTGAGAATTATCGAGAATAAATCCAAGGTTCGTAATTCACGAAACAAGTCAGTCGTTGCCAAAGTGAGTTCAAATTCATCTTCACCAGATGTTGTTGCTCTTACAACCGAAGTCTCTGAACTTAAGAATATGATGAAGACTATGATTATCGACAAACAAAAAGCCCAAGCTCCCGCACTCGTAAAAGCGGTCGAGCAGAGTTGTGTAACTTGTGGAGGTGCTCATTCTTTATTAAACAATTGTACCAGGCCTCCGGATGGTTTGCTGTGTATTCGAGGGACATAAACATTCAATAGGTATGTTTACAAGCCTGCTGCATGCCAATTTTAATCAAGGAAATACCAATTCTAGACCTCCGATGGTTTACTAAATCAAATCCGACCACTGTTTTCCTCGATTTCAAAAACAATCAAAACGTTTTTCAACCAAAATCAGGGAAACTATTTCACACCAAAATCGAGGAAACCAATTTCAATCTAAACGTGGAAATTAACTTTTATCAGGTCAAGTGTATTCAACCTTCGACTAGTCAAACACCGTGTACCAAGCTTAACCTTATCAAGCTCCTACTCTAGCAATTTGCAAGGTGTTTCAAGGACCCGATTTTTAAGAATTATGTCAAGGCTATGATGCTGTATGAGAAATATGCAAAATCAAGGCCAGTGGTTCTAAACCAGATGGACAAATTTAACGGGAGAGGCTCTCAATTTTATTTCTTCCTTCTTTTTCCACACTCTTTCTCTCCATGTTTAGATGCTCTCTAAGTTTGTAAATTCTTCCAATACGCTTCATCCTTCGTATTCAGGTTTCTTTCCAATAGTAACACCGTTACTAACTCGAAGGAAGACTTGAAAGGTATTACATACCAGAAGTGGTACAGCTTATCAAGGACATACGATTTCCTACTTCTCAAGAAGTGGACGTAGAATCGAGGTGACATAAGGACCGGTTTTTCTATAATAACGGAATACCGAAGACGTCCAACTCGTTTGTCCCAATTGAAAAAACAAGTTCCAATTTCTATAGCCAGATGTTGAACAAGCCTACAACAAAGAACAAAGAGAAAGACCAAGACCACATGAGCTTAACGTCGAAAGCAATCTCATTGATCTCATGAAGGAGTTTCATCAATGAACTCACTTCGAGGGAGATTGTTAGCCTCAAAATATTGAGCCGAACTGGAAGTTCGTTCATTACGTGCACAAGTATCGGTCATTTAATTAGTTAATGTTGTAATAGTATAATATCGGGGATCGGGCTCGATAGTTAAACTAATATTGTATATGTTTCGGGTTTAATCCCAAGCAAAACCCAAGCCCGGATCCTAGTTAAATATCCCGCCCGTACCTTTAATGTGACGGGGTATATAAACCTTTTCCTCTTGTGAAAAGGTTAGAGATTTCATAATATAACTTTTACATTTTCTTTCTATTCTCTCTCTATTCTCTCACTGGTTTCTCTCTCTCTAGAAATCTCTCATCTTCTTTCTTGATTCAATTCGTGTATGATATATGAAGTGAAGTGTTAATCGGGACCTACAGTTTTGTTAGTTATGATTAAATAATTTGTTTATAAATTGGTTATGGTTACAGGTACGAGTATGATGAGCAATATGAAGAGTGTACATGTGTTTTGTACATACTATCTAGCGAGAATATAGCTATAATAAAGAACTAAAGAGTAAAGACACATGTGCATGCAACAAATACAAGTGCACATAAACAAACTTCAGTACGTATATATAAGGGCATACGGATGAACTTAAATGCACATATACATACAAAGAAATCGAGAGTCTCTATTGAGAGAATATACATATGTATATAGGGCAACACCAATTTTAGTTTTGTTAAAGATTAGTAGACACGTTTAAACTTTCATTTATTATTTACTTTTAGAATTTTTATTTGAATTGTATATCACATGATTTTAATTTTGTGTATAATGATTTTGTTTTGATATGTATATTGTACATGTAAAATATTTTTATTTGTCATTCTATGCACTTTTATAAATATTTGTGACCAAAACGCATTAAAATTTTAAGCATTGGACACTAATAACATATGTAAAATTACCTTATTTGAAAAAAACACATGTGCACATGCTTGGAAAAAATATTTAAAAAAAACATTAATTCCTAAAATTTAGGATCTAGAAAAACGTTTTTAATAAAAAAAAATCAAAAAGAAAATAATAATAGTAGTTTTACCATTATACCCGTTTGATTTAAATAATAAAAATTATTATCTAAAAAAATTTGATTGGTTAATGCTGGTTCTCGCAGTTCTGTACATTCATTTGGTTCTGAAAAGAACCTCACCCTATATATATACTTGGTGACATAAAATGTGTCATGCATTCTTTATAAATCTTTGGGATTTTTACATGGTACTGTGATGACACAGTGGATAAATATATTTGTTGAAATTTACATTCATATTTAAACTAATCTATGAACTCACCAACTTTAATGTTGACACTTTTAAGCATGTTTTTCTCAGGTGAATTAGATGCTTGGACTATTTGATGTGCATTGGAGTCTTTACATTCAAGCTTTTCAGTGTGATGCAATTATGCGACAAATGTATATTAAATACAGATTTTGATTAAATCAACAATGTAAATTTTCAAACGACACCTAGAGGTCGTTCTCTTGTATCTATTACTGTGTATTACGAAGTAACACCCCATTTGGTATTCCGCTGCGTTGTATATGATTTTTGGGGGTGTTACATCATATCCGACTTGCAGCTGACTTGTAGACTGTAGGGTCAGTAGCACATAGACCGCATAACCTGTAGCACACTTACATATTACTTCATGTTCTTACAAAAATCACCCTTAGCTAAAACAATATTTTTAAAGCTTAATGTAATAACATTTCAATCTTATTTTTGTATCTTCTTCTCACTTTACTAAAAAATCCTTAACTCAACATCTTGGAGCATTCTAGAGCTATTCTCTAGCTTTCTATTTAAACTTTCGCATTTATGTGGTACCTACCCTAAACAGAACCATTAAACGAACTATTATTCTTTCAAGTATGACACTGTAAATAACATGACCATAACAAAACCTGTTAGCCTCAAAATATTGAGTCGAACAAGGAAATCTCGGTCATTCAATTATGAAGTCTCGATCATTATATTATGTATGTTGTAATAGGCTAGAAAGGGTACCGGGCTCATCATTTAATCTAATCTTGTATACGTTACATGCTTAAAGCCCACCAAAACCCGAGCCCGGCCCATGGAAAGACCATTAGGCGTAGGCTCTTATCCACTATATAAACACCTCACTTGCATGTTAGAGAGGGTTGGTTGTTCATTTGTATTTCTTATTTCTAAGTAAACATCCCTCTACTCTTCCTTTCTCTCTTTAATTTCTCTCACTAGTTCTTCCTCTTTTTATTTTCTATTTGATTTCGTGTAGTTTGATTCATGAAGTGGAAATGATATAGATCTGGGTACAACATATGGTATCACTCGCCTCAAGTGGATAGTGATTTGTTTGTGGTATTTTAGAGCTTTTTCGTGGCTTATTTCTAAGCTTAAAGCTCACGGCTTATTTGTTCTGGCTTATTTCATAAAAAGCTTCTTAATTTTTCTTCTAAAAACCATTACTAGCTTTCTTTGATAACATGAACGTGGCTTATTTGCTTGTTCTTACAGCTTATTAAAGCTTATTCTAAGATTATCAAGTCTTGGCTGTCTTTACCAGTTTTTAGGTTTTTACTTATTTTAAAAACAAAACGCTTTGTAATTTTGATGCGGAGTTTGTGAAGACTTCACAGGAAGCTTTACAATCCCCTAGGCAGAGTACCTAACCGTTGTAGTGTAGTAAGGCAAGACTCAGGGGTTGTTATCGTTCTCTAGGGGAATAGGTTGGGAAGGCTCGAACACGGTCTAACAGAATTCTAAGGGGTTGAGAGAAGATTCTTTTTGTGTTTTATAGTTTTAAGAAATAAGGTAAATATCATGGTTTGAGAGGTTGGTTTGATTATCTAATAATTAAACTAAATATGATCTAAACTACTGGTGATGACTTTATGATAAAAAGATGTATTTACCTAATCATGCACTACTCATCAGATTGCTTCTCCTAGATCTGTTTCTTTGTCACACTTGCGATGATATGTGTAAGTATTTCCTAAGTCATGAATGAATTACACGAACCCGTCGTCTATTTAATATTAGGTTTGTCAAAAATGTTGATCATCCAAGCTCAGGGAAAAATTTCACAACGTGATGAGATGCCACAAAATTCCATCCAAGTGTGTGAAATCTTTGATGTCTGGGGCATAGACTTCATGGGACCATTTCCATCATCTAGAGGAAATAAGTACATACTCGTAGCCGTTGATTACCTATCCAAATGGGTTGAAGCCAAGGCGCTCCCCACTAACGATGCTAGAGTTGTAGTTAAGTTTTTGAAATCTCTTTTTGCCTGATTCGGTACACCGAGAGCTATTATAAGCGATCGTGGGACCCATTTCTGTAATGACAAATTTGCTAAAGTAATGTCTAAGTATGGGGTCACTCATCGTCTTGCTACCGCTTACCACCCTCAAATAAGTGGTCAAGTCGAGGTGTCGAATCGTGGGTTAAAACATATTTTAGAAAGGACGGTTGGAGAAAACCATGCCTCATGGTCCGATAGGCTTGATGACGCTCTATGGGCATTCCGTACCGCTTATAAGACACCAATTGGTTGCACCCCTTACAAGCTCGTGTATGGAAAGCCGTGTCATCTACCTATCGAATTAGAGCATAGAGCGTATTGGGCATTAAAACATGTTAATTTCGATCTTAAAACCGCGGGCGATCATCAGAAGCTGCAACTTAATAAACTTAATGAGATTTGTGATCAAGCATACGAGAATTATTTGATTTATAAGGAGAGGACGAAGAAGCTTCACGACTCAAAGATCAAAAACCACATTTTCAATGTTGGTGATCAAGTCTTGCTTTTCAACTCTCGTCTAAAGATATTCTCGGGGAAGTTAAACCCGTTGGTTGGCCTTTCACTATAACGATGTTTTTCCATATGGCACTGCAAATTATCTCATACGGACGGATCAAACTTCAAGTGAACTGCCACGACTTAAGGACTACTTGAAGGGGAACACAACCATGGTTGTCCTGGATCTCCAGACTTTCCCTAAGGACGAATGAATTCAGGGATCGAGTCAAGCTATGTGACTCGGTTACCAAAAACAAAGCGCTAAAAAAAAAAAAAAAAAAAAATATATATTCCCTCCCCAACACACCCCCCCCTCACAAACTACCGTGTTGTTGAGAGAGATGGCTTGTGCGTTTTTAATTTTAAAACCCTCAATTCAAAATCTTCTAAAACTATCATACCATATTCTTTATTTATTGCACATTTTCTAACAATACAAGGTATAGATTTATTTTCAGACATTCATCCTTGCTTTAGTAATTCGTGTATTTTTTATGGAGATAACAGTAAAAAGGGTGAAAGATTATATCAGAATGAAGAAAGATTCAATTGAAAAATGGGAAGAGTTTGCTTTATTATATGAGGGAAATATTATATTATGCCCCACCACTACCACCTATACCCCCAAATCCCCACCCCCCCCACCCCCCCCCCCCCCCACAAACACTCTAAATATACCCCACCTTCCCATATATCCCCATAATTCTAAACAACTCAATAACAACGTCTACATATTTAGGACCAATAATTGCATAACTCTTTTCTATTTGAAAAATGAAAAGTGGGCCTACTAATAAGACCTAAACACATACCTAACAATACATTAATGACACGTGTTACACTTTATGAATTACCATATAACCTTTTTTGTAATTCCTAATCTACCCTTGCCATTTAATTCATTACAGTAACTAGAATTTCCATTATTTCCTAACTCTCAGCCATCCAATCTTATTTTATCCCCTCACTACAGTTTTAGGACGCCTCTGAACCAGCCTTACCCCGTCGCATTCATCCATCGGTTCGTCATCCCCATATCCCCGTTACCGCTAGTGAGTTTTAATTTTAAAACCCTCAATTCAAAGATTTAAACTATCATACATATACATGGCCATTTTCTAACAATACAAGGTATATATTTATTTTCAAACATTCATCCCCACATCAGTAATTCATGTATTTTTCATGGGGATAGGCTATATGTATTTAATATAGAAGTAGAAAGATGAAACTCAATATAATCAATATCAACGTTTGTTCTCAGAATTCTTACGGTCGTTAAGTCCGTGTTTACGGAATTCCTTTTGGTCTCAAGGATTCATGCAAAATAATTGTTTATAGAAACACTAAAAAGCTAAATAAGAAAGAAAAAAGATATAATTGAAAAAAAGGAAGATCTATATATTAAAAAGAGGGAAAATATTATATAATGCAGAGATTTATTTATAATGGGTATATTTGAGAAAATCAATAAAGTAGGGTTGAGCTTATGGAAAAAAAAAAACCCTAAGGACATGTGTCACTGGAAGATTATTAGGCTTGTTTTTTTGGTCTTATCTAACTTTAGGCCTATTTAGGATAAACGCGTTTGTTTTTGATAACATGATAAGTGGACCTACGTAATTAGACCTTAAAACTCATACTAAAATACATTGATGACCATAGGGTTACACGGCTCGTAGTTCTCCATTTAGCCTCTTTTAAAATCCAATCTAACCCTTGCCGTATTATACATCTATATAGTAACTTGATTTCCTTTATCTCCTAACTCTCAGCCATCTAATCTTAATTTATTGCTTATTTCCTCCTCTCACTACAAGTTTAGGATGCATCTGAACCCGCCTTACCCCGTCGCATTAATTCATCGGTTCGTCATCCCCATATATCTGTTACCGCTATTGCATTTTAAATTTAAAACCCTCAATTCAAATCTTTAAACTATCATACATATATATGGCCATTAAACACACACATACTAGTATAGATTTATTTTTAGACATTCATCCTCGATTCAGTAATTCGTGTATTTTCCATGGAGATAGGCTATATGTATTTAATGTAGAAGTAGAAAGATGAAACTCAAAATAATCAATGTCAACGTTTGTTCTTGGAATTCTTATGGGTCGTTAGTCGTGTTATTAGATGCGTTTTGGTTCTTAAGGATTCATGCAAAATAATTGTGTTATATTATTTATAGAAAAGCTAAAAAGATAAATAGAAGTAAGAAAGATATAATTGAAAAAAAGGAAGATATGTATATTAAAAAAGTGGACAACTCTACTATCAATGCGCGATTTAATTTCTGATAGTTCACTTCTTTACCCCACACCACCCTAATTTTATCTGTATAATCTAAACAAGGATGATTGCTTGTAAAGCAACACACGCTAAATTAAAAAATATAATATGATGGAAAATTACCAAATTACCCTTGAGGACAAAGGTAAAAAGCAAAAATCTTCAAATATATTAATATAATAGTATATTACCGGGAATGTAGATACCGGGTCGTTATTCCCCAACGATTTGTGAAATTGAAACCACGTTTGATGTTCGGACAATGATTTGAATTGGAAACAAAGATTGATTTGATTATCTACTTCTACAATTTAAAATAAGCAAATGATAACAATTAAGCACGAAAACAAATAACGGGAAATCAAACTTTAACTAAAAACGCAAAACGGGAACCCTAAACGGTAGTTAAAAACCCTAAATTTCTAAAATTAAACCTAAATTGAATTTTTCTTTTTAAATAGACTCTAATTGACTAAAAAGTAAGTTTAAAGAAAACTAGAACAAAAACGGATTTGAAATGAGCTTAAAAACACAAAAAATGTAAACGGGAACGAATCCCGTTCTTTAAAAAAATGAAATTTTGCAATTTAAACCCTACGAAAGCAAAACTAATTTTCCTAGAAACTTAATGATAAAAGAAAATTTTCTAAAAAAGAATTATATTTTTTTGATTATTTTTCTATTTTTTATGATTTTTTAAAGTTTTAAACTAAATTAAATGTTTAAAAATAACAAACGATAATGAAAAATTACGAAAAATTCCCAAAAAGTCCTAAATGTGATGAGAATCCTAGGAAAAATAAGCTTATGGTCACAGCTTAATGAATAAGCTTCGGAATAAGCTAAAACAGCTTATAAAGCTTAAAAGGGAAAATGAGTACAAATATTAAATTTTGTAATCATATAACGAAAAAGACCCCAGGGCGCGATGGTAGTGAGGTGTGTGTTGTGTGCTATAAAAGGGTTGAGGGTGTTGAGGTCGGGGGTTCGAGTCTTGCTCACCCCCGATTTCCACCTTCCCTTTTTTTTATAAAAACTTAAAAAAGCAAAGTTTTAGAAAAGCTGAAAATAAGCACTTTTAATAAAAGAAACTTTTTATGAAAAACCCTAAATAAGCTGTTAACAGTTTTATTGAAGAAACACTTTACTTTATTTTTTTGGTATTTTTTAAAAACTAATACTCTAAAAGACCACCATAAGCTAAGTTTATGACAAATTAAGCTAATACTAACCTAAAGAGCTAAATGAACAAGAATAAGCACACAGAACAAGCCATAAGCTAGAAATTCAAAATAAGCACTTATAGAAAACTTAAAACCAAACAGTCCCTACAAGGATCTTTGAGCTTATTTTTCAATAAGATCTTGGATCCTTGTGGGGAATGGCTTATATAAGCTTATTCAAACAACTAATTTGCTTCCTTAAAATTGCTTCTGAAAATGCTTTTGAAACTATTAGCTTATTTCAAAGGAACTTTGAAAACAGACCTAAGGCTTAGATTATGCTGAATTTTACTTTGAAAATGAAAAGACAAAAGGCAATTTTGCAGCTTAAATTTAGATGACAAAATAAGCTAGAATTTAAAAACTAATTGCAAACTTGTAAACTATGATATATAAGCTACTTTTCTGCTGAAAATTAAAATCTAACTCCTATTTTAACATACTGAAAATGAAACTAGAAAATGACCTTTATGCTTTTAACACTGCTGATGCAGTTGACATTAAAATGACCAAAACTTAGAAACCTGTAAATTCAGACCTAAGAACCTTCTTTCTACTCTATTTCAACACTTACCTAAGTACAAATAAAGCAATTACAAAAGCTAGAACTGAATTGAGCTATTAATGCAAAAGAACCTTAACAGATTTGAACCATAGGAAATCTAAATTATGAAAAACTTATAATTCCTAGCTTAGCTTTAAAAAGTTTTACTCTAACAAGTTTATTTGAGAGTTCAATACCTAAGGCCTAGACCAAAAGGGCACAAACAGTTTTAACTTGTGGTTAACATTGTTATGCCAAACACCCCTTTAACTAAACTCAAAACCATATTAGCTTATGAAAATGAAATTAAGAGCTTAAATGCAAATACCAGATAACAAATAGCTTATGACAAACCTAATGAACCTTCTTTTTATAAGCAACTAAGCCAGAGACAAATGAACTCAAGAAACTATGCCTATGATTTTTGAGTTTTTGGCAGTTTTATGAATTAAAACCAAGAATCTAAGATCTATGCTATATAAACATAAAAAACAGATATTTAAACATTTTTAATAAGCACAAATAGACGAATTAAGCACAATTAGTAGACTATAAGCAGAATATAAGCATATGCAAAATTAAAGCTAAGATACTTGAAAATTAAAGGGAACTTATAAAAGCCTTAGCTAAACAAAGGTAATAGTGCTCAAAAGAGCTTTCAACACCTCTAGCTTATCACAAGGATAAGCTAGTAAGGTCCCATAAGCACTTTCTTGTAAGTTTATCATCAAAAGTCCATACATCCATAAGCCAAAGGGTGTATAGATTGCTTTTATTGGGTTATGTTATTAAGAGGCTTTATTATATAGCTCTATTTGAGCTGAGACTCAAAAGGTTTATATTGAGCTTATTAGAAGCTTATCAAACAGTAACTATGAGAAATTTATGGATTTAAAAACTTGTAAGGAAAAAGGATTAAGGTAAAAACAATTGAGAATTTCATTAACATAAAACATGATTATAATATAGGTGAAAGTAAAAGTATTATTAAGTTGGAAAAAGTTACTCTAACTTATGCTTTAAATTTTAAAAGCTAAAAATTACAATTTAACTAAAAACTTTTAAAAGCTAAAACTAGATATCCCGTGTGTGTGAAGGTGAGGGCTATTTATAGCCTGAGAATGAAGGTTCTAGGTCTCTTGCCTGCTCTTCCTTGTCTTTAGTCTTAGCCTGGAATTAATTATAATCATTGAGTCATATTTGTCTGTTGGATCACTTTGGTGAGCACATGGATTGCCAACGTGGCATTCCGTGTGTCAGAGCCATTGTGCTTCTTTTTTACACATTTTAGTGCAAATCCCTCTTGATAGGTGTGTTTTCTCCTTTGCCCGCGTGTCATTTCCTTTTGGGTTTCCACCAATGGGAGCGATTGGAGATGTGTAACTCTGCCAGCATGTCCTTTATCACTTGAATTACATAGCCACGTAGCCAATTTTGATTTCCCTTTGGTTTGAGCTCGAGGTAAAACGGAGGAGACGGTGAACAGTGGTAACTTCTTTTCCCGCGTAAAAAACTTATAAAAAAAGGGTTGTTTGACTTTTCTTTTGACCCGGGTTAAAATCGTTTAACTTTTGGGCTTATAAATGGTTTTGGGCCACGGGGTGTGTCTTGGGCTCGGTTTATATAAGAGGTTAACGGGTGTTAACTCTTATAATAAAAAGAGTTAACACCGTTAGGGTTTAGGGGACCATTTTTGTAATTTGGTTTTCTTTGAGGGACTGATTTGGGAATTTTGGGTTTTGTCTTTTTGTGGTTGACCACTGTTGACTTTTGTTGACCTTTGATAGCATTCTCCAGACTTTTGCACACTCATCAGGTCCGTGTCCGTGTTTGCCGTTTTATACCGTTTTCTTGGGATTTTTTGTTATTATCCGTAACTACACCCAATATCCACAAAGACAAAACAAGCAATATACAAGCATTTTAAGCACAATTTTGTCATTTATGGAACATTTTTATATAAAAAAGGATATGTGTTTTCACACGTATCAAAATTCCCCAAACTAAGCGATTGTGTGTCCTCACGCAATATTATATGCTCCATAACCAAATACCTCAAAACTTCCCCAAACTAAATCTTTGAAAAGTAGCAAAGACTTTTGTGGGGAGAGTTAAGAAATCATAAGTTATAAAACACCCCATTTTTCTAATTTTTAATTAAAAACTAAAAATTACATTTTTTTCTTACTAATAAATTGTATATTATATTCGATTTCGTTATTTCACATAACTGTTATGGATCATTTAGAAACAAGAAAAAGAAATGCCATTTCGATCGAGAATGACACAAAAAGAGATAAGTCATCAGTCCCTGACATTTTCACTTAGCTACCAAGCTTTAAAACGGATATCTATAGTTAAATATCAGTAAAAATGCTAACACTACTCATATTTGCAACTTGTGAACTTTTCACTCCCTACATTTATTATATCTTAAGTGAGTGTGCTATTATGAATTTCAACCATGGATCAACGTTTTGCCATACATACTTGCTCTACGTTCCACCCAAGAATAATGAGTTTGAAGGCGAGATCATCCCATGTAGCGACTTTCGTCTCGGCACATCCCAACCTTACGGCTAAGTGACCAGGCTTTTGACACCCCACAGAGACTAGTATCGGGACTCACGGACCTTAGGATTCAAAAACTCTCAGGTTTCCCGAATATTCATAGCTTATAAAATAGAATAGTCAAAGTTCGAAAGCATATTTGAATTTAACAAAAAGAAATCTATTTATTAATTTATACTTAATATTAAACATAACATTTATGCAATTGTAATCCTTGACTTTTTAGAAGGCTGCAACATCGGTTGTGAGCCGGCAAGATGCAGCAAACTTTTATCAGGCTCGGATTTTTATTCTTACTATGGGCTTTCTTTAGAAGACTACCACATCGGTTGTGAGCCGGCAAGAGGTAGTAACTTTTATCAGCCCACAGTTTTTATAATTATTATATTTTTTATCATTTTATCATTATCATTTTTTTATATTTTTTTATATTTATTATAGAGAAAGCTTCTTTTTGAAAAATTCAAGTATAAATTTGAACTAAGACTAAAATTTTTGCTATATATTACATAAAAATTGTTAATTTAAGTGTAATTTCCAAAAACAGCATGTATATTAATCTGGTTAAGAGCTTATGGAAGAAAAAGCAACAAGTTACATATATGAGCTCTTAGGATTTCCAAATAATCCTTGTTTAGCACCCTACTCATAATTAACTCTATCATTTTTTGATCAACACGAATATATCCCGTGAACGTTAGCCTAAAAGTTAAGATTATAAGCTATGAGCTAACTGATCGATTCGGGCTCAAATTTACTCTAATTCTACCCAGCAGGAAAGTCAAAATTGTGACAAAAATACTTATTTTATTTTTGAAAATTTTAAATTTTTTCATATTTTTGAAAATTATTATGGGAAAACGGGGTACGTGAGAACAACGGGTAAAAGTAGGTAAGATCATATCGAAGATATACTACCCCATACTAAAATCAAACATTGTCCTCAATGTTTCCTAGCCTAAGACTTAAAAACCCCGTACTAGAACTCAAAAAGGTCAAATGTATAACTCAAGCCTAAAGAAAGTATCACAAAAATCTTTAGCCGTTTATTAAGTGTGCTAAAAGATAAATGTTAGTCGATAAAAATCTTTAGGATATCAGATTTCCCCAATACTAATTGCATGCAAAAGGCTAGGAAGTCGAGTGGACCGGGATCAAAAACACGAACACGGAGTCTTTTGAAAATTTGGGTTACACGTTGCAATCAATCACAAGTACAAACATCATCATAACAAAGATGAAGAGTACAAAGCCTCCCTCACAACACATTAGAATGTAGAAAGAGAATTAGAAAAAAATGGATAATGCATGGGGTGCCTCCCACCAAAGCGCTTGGTTTTTGGACCCGAGCACCAAGATGCCCTCACCCATAATACAACTATTCATACTTCCATACATTCTCACCTTCCCCTCTTAATTATATCACACCTACACCTATCACCCTCCCCACAACCCCCCCCAACCCACCCCCCCCCCCCCCCCCCCCCCCCCCCCCCCCCCCCCCCCCCCCCCCCCCCCCACCCCCCCAGCCACACCTCCACCCGACACCTACTCAAACACCACCAGGCATTTCACTATGAAGGCAAAGCATATATGACTCATACCCAGATGCAGGATTACCGTATCGCCTCACAAGAGTCACTGATGACGACATTGATTGCACATGTTTCATTGCTACAAGGATAGTTGTTCAGCGGCTCTAGGACAGATTTAGGCCTCTTCTGGCTCAGAGATCAGACTCATGAGATGATCTCGAGGGCCGCTGGTAGTTCTGCTAGGTTTACAATTTTCATGTAGATCATAGCTATCATCATGTTAGTCGGCCTAAGTAATTATGGGTTTTTATACCCAGCTAGCACGGCAATAGGATTTGTATTTTTCATTTCTTGTATCAGACAATCATGTATGTTTTCCCAGTTATATATGATGTGTTGTATTATGTCATGTCGATCTTAATTCTGTTATGTATTGTGATCCTAGTCATGTTATATAATCACTGTGTGATGTGATCTTGTTATATATAATGTGTTGTATTATGTTATGTCGATCTCAATTCTATTATGTGTTGTGATCCCCCCCCCCCCCCCCCCCCCCCCCAAAACTCATGTTATGTAATCACTGTATGTATGGGTCTTGTTAGATTATATGTTTGTACCATGTTAGTTGTGATGTTTATGAAAATCGCGTGTTTTATATTGTTGTGATTTAGAACAATATGCCGCCAAGAAGAACCTCTGCTACTACTACAAAGGCTGTTGTTGCTGCTGCTGCTGTTGCGGCTGCTGCCCCTATGACTGCTGTTGCTGTTGAGCAACTAATCGAAGCAAGAGTGTCTGCGGCACTTGCTAACCATGAAACTCTTCGAAATAGCACTAATGGTCATGGCGACGTGGACGCCTACATTCGACACCGGAATTTAGAGGAACTGTACGGCATCCCCGTGAGTGTCGTACAATGATTTTCTGATTGCAATAACCCTTACTTTTAAGGGTACTTAAGGAGTGGTTGTGCTGTCACAATGGTTCGAGAAGATGGAATCAATGTTCCATATCAGCAGTTGTGCTGTAGAGAACCAAGTTATGTTTGCTACATGCACTTTTCTTGGAATGCTTCTCCCCCCTCACTTCCCTCCCTCCCACCCCTCCCCTCTCCCTCCCCCCCTCCCTCCTTCCCCCCCTTCTCCCTCTCCCCCATCCCCCCCCACTTCTTTCCCCCTCCCCTTCTCCTCCCCTCCAACAAGGTGTACACTCCCACATGAAGACTGTCACTCAAGATGTTGCTTATGCTATGGACTGGAAGGCCCTAAGATGATGATGACAATCAAATACTGCCAGGGGTGAACACAACGATGTTAGAAATTGAGTTATGGAACTAAAAGTAAAAGGTACTCATGTCGCAAGCTATACTTTGCGTTTTCAAGAGCTTGCACTGATGTGTGGAAGGATGTTCTACGAGGAATCATAGGAAGTTGAGAAATATGTTGGTGGACTTCCTGATATGATTCGAGGAAATGTAATGTCATATCAACCCAAGACGATGGCGAAAGCAATTGAGTTTACCAATGATCAGATGGATCAAAAAGTCCTCACTATTACTGAAAGGCAAGCTGAGCTGAAGAGGAAGTTGGATTTTAATGTTGGAAACAATCAGGGGCACCAACAACAAAACAAGAGACAAAACACTAGGAGGGCTTACACTACTGGGCTTGGTGAAAAGAAGGAGTACACGGGATCATTGCCCTTGTGTACAAAATGCAACTATCACCACAAAGGTCCATGTGCTCCCAGGTGTAATAATTGCAAGAAGATCGGTCATCTAGCTCGTGACTACAGAAGTTCTGGTCCCAATGGTAATAATAACAATCATAGGAACTTTGGGACAACTCAAAATGCTGTCACTTGTTATGAGTGTGGTGTTCAGGGGCACTTCAAGAAAGACTGCCCAAAGCTGAAGAATGGAAACCGTGGTAATCAACGTGGGAATGGCAATGCACCAGCCAAGGTTTATGTGGTGGGCAATGCGGGAACAAACCCGGACTCCAACATCATTAAGGGTACATTTCTTCTAATCGACCGCTATGCTTCTATCTTATTTGATACTGGTGCCGATAGGAGTTTTGTATCTACTACATTTAGTTCCCTAATTGATATCACACCAACTACATTAGACCATTATTATGATGTTGAACTAGCCGACGGGAAAATAATTAGGATAAACACTATCATTTGGGGTTATACATTAAACTTCTTCCACCATCCCTTCAATATTAACTTAATGCCCGTAAAACTTGGTAGTTTCGACGTCATAGTTGGTTTGGATTGGCTGGCAAAGTACCATGCTATCATTGTTTGTGCCGAGAAGATTATTCGTATTCCCTGGGGAAATGAAACATTAATTGTTCATGGTGACGGAAGTAATCAGGGAAACGGGACTCGTTTGAACATCATTTCGTGCACCAAACCTCATAAATATTTGTTGGAAGGACATAATGTCTTTTTGGCACATGTTACTATGAAGGAGACTGAAGACAAGTCAGGGGAGAAGCGACTTGAGGACGTACCAATCGTTCGAGATTTTCCTGGAGTATTTCTGGAAGACTTGCCGGGTCTTGTACCGAGTCGACAAGTGGAATTCCAAATCGATTTGATGCTCGGTGTTGTACCTGTAGCATAAGCACCCTATCAATTAGCTCCTTTTGAAATGAATGAGTTGTCGGAACAACTACAAGAACTATTCGACAAGGGCTTTATAAGACCCAGTTCCTCACCTTGGGGAGCTCCGGTCTTGTTTTTCAAAAAAAGGACGGATCATTCCAGATGTGCATTGACTACCGGGAATTGAATAAGCTGACGGTGAAGAATCGTTATCCTCTCCCAAGGATTGATGATTTGTTTGATCAACTACAAGGATCCAAACCCATAAAATGAGTTTAAAAACCTTATCTATCATTAACATCCTTTCTTAAGAATGCACGAGAATTAAAAAGCTAGAAAACCCTAAAAAGCCTTTTATTGAACCCTAATTCCAAGCCTTGACTTATTCTTTCAATTTCAACCTTATTTTTACTTAAACCAAACGGTCCAAACTTCATTGATAATACTTTTATTAAGCCCTAGGTCGGTATTCTTCATTCCTAATCAAGGAGTATGCAAAATATTAAACCAAGAAGTCAAGAAAACCCTAAAACATGCCTTAATCAATCCCGTGACCATTTCTTCATTTCTAATCTTTTTTAACCAACAATTGCTAAATCTTTGCTAATCCTTCCTATATCATGACCTTGGCTACATATATTAAACTATCCTTACTCATTTTTTACAACGTAATAAAGGCTCTGAATACTTATGAACCCTAGTGTAACCCCAAACAGCCCGAACTCCTTCACCATCAATTTTGACCCATTTCAAACCATTCAAAGTGCAAATAACTTTATGTGAAACTCTTATTAGAATCCTTTAGCGATTAGTAACCTATGTAGACATTCCTTGCGTCAAAAAATTGAGAGCACATGGCCTCTCTTTTGCTTACTTTAGCCGCGGCATCACCAAGACCAAAACACCTCACCAAAGCTACTTCCTAGCTTATACACCACATCTACTAGCTTCTCCACATCCCTACCTAGCTTGTACACATGCCCCATCTCAGATTTCAAGCATACCTTAAGCCTTATGGATCATATGTCTAATAAATAGGAAAACTATATCATTTTTTTTCTTCATTCCCCACTTCATCTCTATATCCTTAATAGAAAGTATTAATCTGATCTAATAGGCCTAGTGATCTTAAGAAGGCTCAAGTTTTTAAAGGAAGCACATAGAAACTAAGAATCAAAGCCCGGGTGTCATTATTCTAGGCGTTCGAAGATGAAAGTCGTGATTCTGCCGTTTCCAAGCCATAAGCTCAAGACCCAGGTTATCTAAGCTTACGATATGAGCTTTATTAATGTTATAATGTTTATATGATTTTGCTAAAATCATAATAATAAAGCCTTTGAACTCAAAAACCCAAGTGTTATGCCTTTTGATCCAAAAGTACACCGAAAACCTTATTTATGTTTTTTACTTAAACTATAAGCTAAACTTATAAACTATTGTTATAATCTATCCTAATAAACTTATATAATGTTAAAATAAGTACTTTGATAAGTCATAAGAGAATTTGATCTTGAAACCCGCGCGTTTTTGTTTTGAAACCCTAATATGACCCGTTTTACTTCTTAGCTTAATGAATCGTTAATTTAAACTTGCGTTATGTTAAATTTTCATATTTTAGTTTATTATAACCTATAATTATCTATTGTAAATGTTAAAATAAGACGTGCATGGCTATTTGGACATGTCTTGTAATTATAAATCCTTGCAAGGGGTATTATCGGAATTGTCAGATACTTATAACTTAAAGGACTAAAAGTGTCTTTTTATCAAAGTTATAACGTCCAAGGATCATTTATGTCACTTTCCAAAGTACAAGGTTTACTTGGTATATCAAGAAAAGTTAAGGGACCAAAGTCGTAAAAATGCAAACCCTAGGGGTCTACTTGCAGTTTTCCAAACCCCAGGGTCTAAAATGTAACATTTAAAAAAGTATAAAACACATTCAAATCCATTACAAGACTTAACTTTAATTAACGCTTAAGGGCTTTACATTTCTAGAATATTGAATAAAATGCTTAAAATGCTTATGTTCTAATCATTATACATTCATCATCGATGTGCTTTCAAAAAAATCATGTCCCAGATCCTAATCATACCACAATACTAGGGAGCTTCATATTAAGAAGTTTCATCTTGGTATTGCGTTCTGTCTGAGTTGTTGGGTTTACGATTTAAAGTGCCCTAGCTCCACAAACGTTTACTGATTGACTTCTCGAATTATGATGTTGACCCGAACGGGTTATGATTTTTTTATATCAAAACCAACTTCGATGTAAAATCTTACATTTTCAATCAAACTAAGACTTGAAAATATTTTAATTACCCCAGGTTGCTGTGATGAAACTGTTATTATTCTTTTCAATACATTGCATATCAATTTCCCAATAAATGGTTCAAGTGAGTTCTAGCCTGCAATTTCAATCTTTTTATTAACCAGCGATTCGCGGTACATGCTATAAAACATGAATGCAATTATTTCTGTATGTTATTTCAGTTTACTATTTCCTAAGTATTGCTTTGCCTTTAAGTCCTCATATCATGAAACCGTTAATTACTCTCAGTAGTAAGCGCGGAATGATGTGAATAGATTATTTGGGCTGGACTCACCGTTGGTGTACCTAGTTACGTGTGACCAATTGCACATCATTAAGAATCACGCGGGTATTTTGGCCAAAGGTACCGCAGGGCTTTAACGTTATCACATACCTAGGCTTCATATTCATGAGCTAATGGCAATAATAAAATTATGTTTTCAATACAGGTGTATATAACGTAACCCTGAATATCGCATTTGCATTCATAATTCTTATTACTTTCAAACTATGGATTTCACTCAACCTTTGTGTTGACTTTTTAGCATGTTTATCTCAGGTTATTGAGCAATATACGGCACGGAGTGGCTTATACTAAAAGATGTCTAAACTTGTTATCATTCACATTGTATGTTACTAGATTTTAGGACTGCCTTTGTAAACTCTGATTTGAAATGAATGATAACATATCTTTTGAATAAACGTCTCTTTTGGGTCGTTTTCTATGATTATGATTGTTGTTTCCATGAAGTAATACCCCAGATTAGCTTCCACTGCTATATTGTAAAAATAGGGGTGTTACAGATTGGTATCAGCGCCATGGTTATAGAGAACAAGGTCAAAACCTTAACTATAACCACATTTCTTTTTCAGCCATCAAAGTCCTCCATGCCACTACATTCCAGAACAAGTATGTAAAGATACATATCTATTATACTATATTATATCATAAATAACTTATGTTATTTACAACTGGGTTGTTAACAGAACGATGTCTTCTCCCAACCACCCTACTTCCGATCTTGAGGATGCTTTTTCCTCTATGAATATCCTTAACTATACTTCGGTCTCATCGGATTATTTCCCAGCTTCATCGGAAAGCAGTTCTTTTAACTCTTCGGAAGACTCTAAAGATAATATGATCCAACCAGTATTCTCACCTTTCTACAATAATCCTTATTTGAGATCGTACAGCTTTTTATGATAAGGATTTACCTTTTCTCACACAGATCTATTCTCCACCAGCTATTTTTGACTCCATCTCTGGTATTAACACCATCACTTCTATTAATTCCCAGATATTTTCTTTATTCCTGAAGGCATATTACACTTAAGAAGCAATCCATTCCTAATCATCTTCCTCAACTACGTTATTAAATCATCCTAAGAATCAAAACCTGTGATTTGGTATCACCATCAATCATATAAATTTACTCTGTTGATACTCCTAACCCACCTCAAGTATTTGATTTAGGAAAATGCTCAATTAAGACTGATAAAACCTAAAACAGTCACGAGGAACAAGTCGAAGGTATTTAAATTACTTAGAGACTCTCTTATTACCGTACTGAGAGGATGATGAAAAAAAGTACTAATGGTATACGAACTAAAGACCAATACTTAAGAGTAATTCGCACTCAGATCATCAGACTTCAAAGAAGCGGTTGGGGCCAAAAGGATAGATTGCCTTTGCTCATTACAGAATTTTCCAATCTTGAACAATCATTGAGAAAATCCAAGGCTGTCCCATCAAAATCAGGAAGATCTTTAGGATGTCATCTACCGGCTCAGAATCAACAAACTCTTAGAATAGTTATAGCTTTATCCTAGCCACGAGATGTATGGTATAAATAAAAACGCTTGTCAAATCTTGACTATGTACAGTAAGAAGGCAAGTTATTTATAAAGGCAATCCCGTTCTGTATCTTATTGTTTCCAACTTATCGCTCTTTCATCATCATTTCCACCAATTGCATCATTATTTCCTTCTTCATGAATCATACCATAACTTCTAAGTGCTTAAAATCCAAAAATAAGCATTTCTCTAAGCATTTTAAGAATCACATTTTCTTTGTTTGAATTCGTGTATAAACATGTATATTTTATGTTTTATTTAATTAGTACTTATCACAAGGATCGTAAGCATATAAGGAACTTGAAAATAAAATCCGAGCTATTTACGAATCAAAGGATATGATATTTTTCAGTTTACAATAATTAAATGTATACAAGTATTTTTATAAAAGTTATTTTATATAAATATTCATTGTTTCAGATCTGATATATTAAGGGAGATATTTTATAAAGATAGTACTTTTCATGACGAATCCAAACATGTAAGAAACGCGAAGAACAAATCGGATTTAAAATGAACGGTGATACGTTCATTTACAAGTTTACGTTAAAAGCTGTTTTTATCAAATAGTAAATTTATAAAGTAGGTTACTGTTCACGACAGCTATACTATTTGGTAACGGAAATAATTTTCCTAAATAGAGCTTTTATTTCGAAGACGTTGGACATGGTTATCATAAAAACCGAACTAAAACGAGCGAGTTACAATTATATATAAGATTTCAATAATTAGAGTTATAAAAAGTATTTTTATAAAACTTTCACTTACTTGTTACTGTTCATATACAGTACTAACCATACTATATATAAATATAAAATTGATTAGACTTTTCAAATTTCGAATTCAATAATGCTAAAGAACAAGCGAAACGCGATTTAATAATATGAGTAAGTTATGACTTTTGGAAGGTTACGTACGATTCAATTATATAAAAGTAGTTTCTATTTAATTTTATAATAAACAATTATAACTAATGTTCATCAGGGGTATATATATTATAAATATAATATTTTGAATATTTTCTTAATAAGGAGCCTGAATGGATATAACTAATGTGAAAAAAAGGCTTTAAACGAGAAGATATAAGGTTTATATAAACAGTAGGCACTATTTTACTTTGTGCCTATTTTATAAAAAACAAATTAAACAAATTATATAATAATTCATTATATAAATAATTATACTATTTATATAATCAAATTATATAAATAATACATTAGGTGTTTTTGACAAATAACAAATTGTTAGACAAGTATGTTATTTTTACAACTTCAAATACATGAACATTTATTTTACAAATACAAATTAAATTGTTTAATTTTATAAATTAAACAAACATTTTTAGATGGTGATGTAACTATATAAAATTATATGTGGTATTAGTTACTCAAGGTACTTAGTACTTATACGACCTATATTTAATTAGGTTGCATTCGGTCTTATCCGTGACGTTTCCATTCACTTGATTCATATACATCAGTTTATTCACTAAGGTGAGTTCATAGCCCCATGTTTTACTATATCAATGATTTACAACTTTTGGGGTGAGAAACATGCATTGTTTTACAAATTGGACGCAAGTGTACATTTTATCATGATTACGTGTTTGCCTAAGTAGCGATAACCCACTGTGCCCATTATCATGAACTGTCAATTACTTTGTGTGAGCGCGAATGTTATAAATAGATCTATTTAGGATTGACATCCCCGTTCGGGTGAGTAGCACTCACTGTGCCGGTTTGCCGGACAACGGACGTATACCATGTCGGATTTAGGATGTTGCGGGTTAGAACATCATCAAGGGCAATGTTGGCAATTTATATTGCAATTCATACATGTCGAGCTTCAGTGTCATGAGCTTAGGGAAACGTAATTACACTTTGTGATGTTTGCATCTGTTGCATTATCATACACTTGGAAATCTTGCGGTCCTACATTATATTTACAACCTATGGATTCACCAACTTTATGTTGACGTTTTAAAGCATGTTTTTCTCAGGTCAATGAGGCACGAGGTGCTAAGGATACATTGGGATACTCTTTTGAGAAGTCATGCATAAAAGATTTGGGGTCATTACATCTTGGAATTTTTGTTATGATCTAAAATCTTTGTTATCAAATGTTGAACAATTTAAGTCGTTGCGCTTTGTATTAAATAATTTCAATAAATCCAATGTATTGTATTTTAAACGACTCTTTTAGAGGCCGTTCTCATATCTTGTGCTATTGATCTATGATGTAACGTTCCCGGACTCATTATTTCGCTGCGACCCTATTTGGGGGTGTTATAGTTTGGTTGGATCTGAAGCTTGCTCTTGTAAAATAACATAAACATACATTAAATTATATTTATATAATTTTAAATTTTTACATGTTTATCTATTTTATTCAGTAGTATTTAAGTAATTTGATTAGCTATAAGCTTTAATCACTTATAGAAGCTCATTTCAATTGACTTATCAAAACTTCTATTTTATAAATCAAAACTTATTTTATAAATTAGCTTAATTTAATAAACCAACATTATATAAACTCCCTTAAACTTGTTGCCAAAACTCCTTAACTTACAAAATATGAACTTATTAAACTCTTTGTACACACATAAGCTATGTTTGGCAAAATTAATAGTAGTAGTTATCAGTAACAGTTATAAATTCCACTGTTTTAAAATGCTTCTTCAAAAAACAGTAAAAAGACTAACATTTTTATAATTTTATAAATGCTAAAAACAAACCAAATATCAATAACACTAAATATTAAATGCTAGTTGCTCAAAAATGCTTCTCTCGATACACCCAAAAAGTCTAATCATATAAGCTCACAACTAGGGGTGAAAACGAGCCGAGCTGCTTGTGAAAAGCTCAGGATCGAATCGATAAAAAACTCGAACGAGACGAGTCTAAAAGAGCTCGAGCTCGAGCCTAAATTGGAGCTCCTTCAATAAACGAGCCCGAGCTTTGTATATAAAGCTCGGCTAGGCTTGCGAGCCTAAACAAGCTCTAGTAAACGAGTTAAAAAAATTTATAAACGAGCTTTTGACAAGCGAGCTCGAATAAGTAAGTTTAAGAAGACAAACTCTGTATTTTATAAGTGCGTCGCAAATGAGCCGAACTCGAGCTTTATATATCATATCACGAGCCGAGCTCGAACTCAACTCTTAAGGCTCGAAACGAGCCGAGCTCAAGCTTTTTGAAATATATACAAGCCGAGCTCGAGCTCGACTCAACTCGTTTCCACCCTGCCCTGCTTAGGACTTATTTTATTATTTACTTAAAATAAATAAAAAACAAAGACCCCTTAGGAGAAAACTAGACGAGTACCCGCGCATAGCGGCGGAAATTCCTAGCGGCAGATAATTAACGACATACGATATTGTGGTAAATTTTTCGTGTAACATTTAAAATAGAACGTGAAAATATCAAAATGTAATTGTAAACGGATGTAACATGCGGTAATTCAACACATTTATAGCGGCAACCAATTAACGATATGCAAACTCTTAGTAGAATTAGAAACCATGTATTTTATATTAGTCAACTCTTAGAATTCGTAAAAGTTGCATAAATTCCTTGCCATTTTGTTCCCTAAAATACATTTTCATTTGGTTTCCTAAAATACATTTTTAGTTTCAACATTTTCGTTTCCTTAACAATCTAAATCATCGGAAGACCACCACAATAAAATTTGACAACATCCTTTGTTATCATATTTAAAGATCTAATCAAATCTTGCAAAACATAATTAGACATAATTAGACTATACAATTAATGTAGTAAACTTTCTATAATGAATTTTATGTTTTCAACAATTTGTTGAATATTTCAATAACATTCAATGATTGCCATTTATATATAATTTAACCATTTATGTCATGCATAATTTCAATATACAATTTAATGTAGTCAAGAACATTTTATACAATTAAAAGTATCACAATGATCAAATTCAAAATTATAACAAATTCTTTGCCATTTTGTTCCCTAAAATACATTTTCATTTGGTTCCCTAAAATACATTTTCAGTTTCAACATTTTCGTTTCCTTAACAATTTAAATCATCGAAAGACCACCACAATGAAAACTTGACAACATCCTTTGTTCTCATATTCAAAGATCTAATCAAATCCTGCAAAACATAATTAGACATAATTAGAATATATAATTAATGTAGTAAACTTTCTATAATGAAATTTCTGTTTTTAACAATTTGTTGAATATTTCAATAACATCCAATGATTGCCATTTATATATAATTTAGCCATTTATGTGTATAATTTAAATATACAATTTAATTTAGTCAAAAACATTTTATACAATTAAAAGTATCACAATGATCAAATTCAAAATTATAACAAATTCCTTGCCATTTTGTTCCCTAAAATACATTTTCATTTGGTTCCTTAAAATACATTTTCAGTTTCAACATTTTCGTTTCCTTAACAATCTAAATCATCGGAAGATCACCACAATGAAAACTTGACAACATCCTTTGTTCTCATATTCAAAGATCTAATCAAATCCTGCAAAACATAATTAGACATAATTAGAATATAATTAGACTACAATTAATGTAGTAAACTTTCTATAATGATTTTTCTGTTTTCAACAATTTGTTGAATATTTCAATAACATTCAATGATTGCCATTTATATATAATTTAGCCATTTATGTCCTGTATAATTTAAATATACAATTTAATTTAGTCAAGAACATTTAATGATTGCCCTTTATACAATTAAAAGTATCGCAATGATCAAATTCAAAATTATAACAAATTACACTTGTCAACGTCGACGAAGATTCCGACAATATAGACGGCGGTGACAGCAGCGGTTCTATAAAAATCTACAAGATAAACTTTATAACAAAATTTACGAAATAACCATTTATACAATATTATAACTTTAAGAATATACCATTTTGATTTACGACAACGATGACCATGTGTATTACAGATCTATAAACAAAACCTTCAAAACATAAATTATAGTCATAGATATATTATAAAACTAAAAAAATACCTCATATCTTAAAAACCTCTTTTGATGGCCATGAGTTTTGGCGGTCTCTTTTATGTTGTGGTTGGCCTCACGGCGGAGTGGTGGTTTCAATGGTGCTTTTTTTTCCCGGCAAGTTTGATTTTTTCGGCGAGTTTGATTTTTCGGCGAGTTTGATGACGACGGCGGTTTGGTGACGACGACGGTGGCGAGGAGGGATGGTGGTGGAGGAGGGTTTCGGTTTTGCTAAGTCATAGGGTGGCGGCGGCGGTTAGGGTGTGTTTAATAGGCTAAGAGAGACAAGAGGATATGTATTGAGATAGAAAGAAATAAAAGGATATGTGTGTTTTTTTTGTTTTATTATGTGAAGGTTCGGTGTGCGTGAGATTTATATACGAGCAAAATGCCAAAAAGATTCGGTAGAATTTGTCCGCTCTCAGTCCTTCTTCATTCATCACTTCCTAATTCTTTCAATTTCACTCTCTCATCAAATTCCCAGATGGATTTATCAGCTATGCTATTAATCGAAGTGAATTTATATATTTTCATCTATCAATTAAATCGAATCAAAACCCTACTACTAGCTCTCGTTGGCGCGTGGTTCTCACGACCTATAAGTTTAAAAACCCTCACTTGGAAGGAAATACAGTTACATTTTGTTGCAACACAAAAGAAAATTTCCCCCCAAATTCTCTCGCAAGTATTCAACCCTAATTCAATCTGAATTGAATATCAGGTTAATCTTTTAATCAAATTTGTAATTATATCTTTTACGCAGTAGCAAATGTACATTAATTCACCTTTCGATTGAGCTAGTAAACTTAGTGTAGCGTGAATGTTCGTTTCGGATGTTTTCTGTAGTTTACAAGTTATATAGTGTGCGTTTTCGGATAATTTTCCGGTTTTATGTGTTTTTAGATTATGATGCGATGTTATTGAATATCAGATTTGCGCAGTAGCAAATGTAGTTTAATTCGCCTTTCTATTGAGCTAGTAAACTTACTGTACCGCGAATGTCCGTTTCGGATGTGTTCTGTAGTTTACAAGTTATATAGTGTGCTTTTTCGGATAATTTTCCGGTTTTCTGTGTTTTTAGATTATGATGCGATGTTATTGAATATCAGATTTGCGCAGTAGCAAATGTAATTTTTATTCGCATTTTATTGAGCTAGTACTTACTGTACCAGCGAATGTCGTTTGGATGTGTCTGTAGTTTCACTAGCGCTCAACTATAGTGTGCTTTTTCGGATAATTTTCCGGTTTTCTGTGTTTTTAGATTATGATGCGATGTTATTGAATATCAGATTTTGCGCTTAGCTCTCCGCAAATGTAGTTTTAATTCGCCTTT
This sequence comes from Tanacetum coccineum, assembly GCA_026074375.1. Lineage (NCBI taxonomy): Eukaryota > Viridiplantae > Streptophyta > Magnoliopsida > Asterales > Asteraceae > Tanacetum > Tanacetum coccineum. Next base: position 89,062 of record BQNB010007062.1, read on the forward strand.
TTTTATTTGGAGCTAGTAAATCTGTACCGCGCTACCCGGAATGTCCGTTTCGGATGTGTTCTGTAGTTTACAAGTTATATAGTGTGCTTTTTCGGATAATTTTCCGGTTTTCTGTGTTTTTAGATTATGATGCGATGTTATTGAATATCAGATTTGCGCAGTAGCAAATGTAGTTTAATTCGCCTTTCGATTGAGCTAGTAAACTTACTGTAGCGCGAATGTCCGTTTCGGATGTTTTCTGTAGTTTACAAGTTATATAGTGTGCGTTTTCGGATAATTTCCCGGTTTTATGTGTTTAATTCTGTGATGCTATGCCGTGTGACTACTTATCCTATAATATGGATCAGAGCTCATTTGGTATCTTTTCATGACAAGCGTGGACAATATGAGCAATATATAATATGCAACTTGAGTCCGTATGACGGATATGAGCAATGTATTCTAACTTATAAGTATAATAACAAATGTTACATATCTGTGTTTGCTAGGAGTTCAAATATGAGTTGGTATAGATTCTTCGTTCTCGCGGCTCTCTACTATGGTTACCAAAGGTTTCAGCGGATAGTGCCGGGTAAGACGTCAAATAAGGAGGGGAAAAAAAGGATTGCTCAGGAAAGTTTAAAGTGGAAAAAATGTTGGTGAATGGGGGAGGTAGATGGCCAAAGATCATTGCCGAAGCTGCTCTTAAGTGGTACTTCATAGAAGAACAACCTCCCGCCACCGAGAAGCCGCTAAGGTTAGTAGAAACTTAATTTTACCAAATTCCCTAACATGTAAAAGGTCAGAACTAGCATCATATCATGCGGTCCAATAATGTGGTTATCCTGAGGGATATCTTAATGCAAAACAAAATATCAAAATAATAAGTGCTCAGAAATTTTAAAGTGTCCATAAACCACATAATTATCCAACAGCGAGATATTTTTAGAGGCACATTTATGAAATGGTAAACAACATGTGAGTTTAATGTAGGGGTGTGCACGGTTCGGTTTGGGACGGTTTTTGGTGAAAACCGAAACCTGTTCGGTTTTTCTCATAACCATAACCGAAACCGGTCGGTTTTCCTCGGTTCGGTTTTTTTGGTTTTCGGTTCGGTTTCTTTGGTTAACCATTTGTACTTGGGCTTGGGCCCAACTTGGGCCAATTTGGCCCAAAAAATGTGTTTTTTTCCTTTATTTGTTAAATTCAATCCCAATAAAGTGATCCAACAAATTATTTTCAAGCCCAACAATGTGATCTCAATAACTAAAGCCAACAACATAAATCTAACAATCAAGATTCCTTAGGGGCTTGGGGAGGGGATGTTTGGCTAGGGGAGGTCTCGAGTTCGAGTCCCACCCGGGACTTTTACCCCTTCAGGCGAAATAGGGCGAAATAGGAGGAAGTACAGGAGGGGTTCAGGGTACAGCATACTGCCCAATTGGATGTCACTGCTGGACCTGAACCACCAACAACTAACAAGTCGTTCTAAAAAAAAAAGATAACAAGCCAACAATATCTTAAATTGCAACACAAAGGTCTAAACATAAATGCAATACATATGTTGTTTCACTTCAAACTTGATGACTTCAAAGTTCAAACTTCATTACTTCAAACAACTACAATGGTCATGTTCCTTAAATGGGTCTTAGCTAGCTAGCAAGCTCAGGGTTCTCAAAAGCAGGCGCCTCGCGTTTATGTTCAAGATCCACTAAGGTAAGAATATGCCCTGCAGATGAGGCACAAAACAAGCTAATTAAAAGACACACCAAAGGCTCTCATTAATAACAAAATATAAGACATCAATATATGAAGTGCAAACAAGGAGTTAACAAAGAATGATACAATCACTTTTTATAATATACACTATTGACCTGCTGTAAAGGTGGAGGAGAACATGAAAAATATGCAGGCAACAACACACGAAAAATGCAGGCAACAAAAATGTACTACTGATATCGAGCTACTGGGACTGCTTATAGCATAACAAAAATGCAGGCAACACGCGAAAAATAAAGACATGAACTAAGACATGTACTGGACCTGATATACACTATCTGGTCCTTGCGTTGTTGATGAATGGACCTGCTTAAAAGGTGGAGGAGGACATGAGGTGCTTATTAAATAATTTGAGAGGTACTTATATATTTTAGCTGCTTATGAGCGCATCCAAACACCCTGTTAGGTTCAGTAAGCATAATTCAAGACAACTGAATACAATGTATTCACTATCGAGATCCTGAAAGCTAACCCTAACATAAATACCCCTAACTACACTCAATTAATAACTAAGTTCAGGTGACATAACTCAAGACAACCAAATACAACATTCGCTATCACGGTCTCGAAAGCTTAACGTAACACAAATTCAATACACTTGTTCAGATGATGGTATCACCACGAAAGACATTAACGAAAAACAACTACAAGTATAATATTGGATGTATAAGGAACAAGGAGATATCTTATACTTACTTTATTGACTAATCTTGATGTTGTGAAGAGTCATTGCGTTGTTTCTTTCCATTAAAAAACATATCTACAAACAAATATATATAGTGGATTGGCATAACGTATAGTGGGAAAAATTAACATAGTTAAATCTAGTTGCATTGCTTACCAAGTTCAAGTTTCTCCAAATTTTCCACCATCTCTTCGAGTGGTAACCCATTGATGGGCATATCTTGCAAATCAGCCGGTGTAGACCGTAACCAATCTTGTACACAAATTAGAGCTTCCGTGGTCTTAGGCGTAAGAGAGCTTCTATATTTATCGATAACCCTTCCACCGGTGCTAAATGCCGACTCCGATGCAACGGTCGAGATTGGCATTGCTAACACATGCTTAGCTACTTGTGATGGTATGAGAAACTTCGTCATATTTTGATTCCACCAACCTAAAACATCAATTGAATTATCCCCCCTCTTTTCCGCCCCATCCTTTAAATAAACATCTACTTCCGTATAATCATCACCTTCACCATATTGGGTCTCCAAATACTTTGAAAATCCATCATCAAGGTCGATCTTCATGCTACAATCATCTTCACTGGGAGTAGAAGACGAAGTCACGGTAAAAGTTTCATCGTTATGTTTGTCGAGTTTAATTTTGTAGTGCACTTACACCCCGAAATCTTCTGTCACATCATAAAAAATCCTCAAATACTCCAAAAAAAAACCTATTGAACATTAAAAGTTGAATTCAATCAGATGCGCAAATTTTCTAACCTGTACTGATGCATTGTGACGAGTGTAGTCACTGCAACAAATTTTCTATACTAATCACACGGTTACACATTTTGTAGAGCTACTAATAATGTAAAATTAATTATACACATCAAGGGACCAAATAATAACAGTAACACCATATCAGTATCTATTGAAATTCAACACCATCCTGTTAGCTCACTAAGGAAATTCATCCAACACATGTTAGGAATTATATTTCATCCAACATTATTTAATGGACCTAACAGTTTTATTATGGATTTCATCCTGTTAACAAAAATTTGTCTTTTTCTATACTTAGAGATCACATATCAGATTTGTTATTATGTGTTGCTTGTAAAGTACATCTGTGGTCTAATGCTTGTTCATAGTTTGTGTCTTAGTTTACTACTAACAAAGATCAGGTGCGTAAACATGATAAAAGAGCTGATAAACAAGACATTCAGTGAAACTAATACTCTCGCAATGGCACGCAAACATGACAACCCTGTCACTATAAAGACCAAAAAAACCTCAGTATTATTGTTTTTATTCTTTCTATTTGAGTCCATCTGCAGCGTGGATAGACACAGAAAAATATCTCAGAGATCTCAGAGATGATATACTAATGACAGAAAAATAGGATCAACTGTTAACAGAAAAATAGTAAATGCAAACATCTCAGAGATGATATACTAAATGCAACTTTTTATATAACAGAGATGATATACTAATGACACATACATCTCAGAGATGATATATCAATAGTAAATGCAACGATCTTATTATATACTAATGTAATGACACAGAAAAATAGGATCAACTGTTAACATTTGTAGTGTACTGAAATGAAACAGAAATATACCTTGCATTTGACCAATCATCCTCGTTAGGAACCCCCACAACGTTCTTTTTCTTCTTTTTAGTTTTAGGGATCATCCTAGTACCCTCCTCACCATCTTCAGTTACATTATCGAAGTAAGACGTATAATCACGTTCGTTAAGTTCAAGCCTAAACACAACATACGCCACCTTATTAGTATAGAAGAACATACTATAGTATAGAAGAACATACGCCACCTTATTAGTATAGAAGAACATACTATAGTATAGAAAAACATATTGTAGTATGTTAAAATACCTATCAAACACTTTCTCTCGTGTCAACATCAAGACATGACTTCCTTTTACAGTCAACTTTTTCAATCTCGACACCATTTTCGAAACTTTCTTGCCTACCCGAAGACGATCTCAAATACTTAACTGCATTTCGAATTTTGCAAATAGAAGAAATTTGTTCCTCTAAACCATCTCTTACCACTAGATTGATGATATGAGCACAACATCTTAAATGAATATACTTGCAATCTAAGATTGCGTTAGGTCCTTTAAGCAAAGTGCGTAACCTCCTGATTGCCCCATCATTAGATGACGCATTATCAACCGTGACCGTAAAAACACGAGTAATACCCCATTCTTGTAAACAATGATAAACTAGGTTTCCTATTGTCACACCCTTATGATTCGATATTCGACAAAAATTCAGAATTTTCTTTCTTAATTTCCAGCTATCATCAACCCACCGAGCCGTAAGACACATATAATTATAGTTTTGCACGGACGTCCATGTGTCGGTTGTAAGACACAATGTTTGGTTTTTTAAAAGATTCCTCAGTTTTTGGTCCACCTGAATTTAGTTCCCACACTAACTCCGAAAATCCCTATCTTCAACAATGCTAAAGGGTTGGTTGTCTTTAATGCACATCCTAGCTACGGCTTTTCTACAAGTAGAGGTGGCAAATGGGTTGGGTCGGTTTGGGTCATGGGTCAAATGGGCCATGGGTCAAACAGGTGATGTTTTAAAAATGGGTCTAACGGGTCATGGGTCAAACGGTTTGGGTCGGGTCGACCCATTAAATTATGGTGTTTGCATACATTTTTAAACGTTTTTACGTTTTTGTCAGTTTTTTTTACGTTTTGGTCTGTTTTTTACGTTTTCGTCCGATTTCTTACGTTTTCATCCCTTTTTTACGTTTTCGTCCGTTTTTTTACGTTTTCGTCCGATTTCTTACGTTTTCGTCCGTTTTTTACGTTTTCGTCCCCTTTTTTACGTTTTCGTCCAATTTCTTACGTTTTCGTCTCTTTCTTTACGCTTTCGTCCGTTTTCTTACGTTTTCGTTCGTTTTTTTACGTTTTCGTCTGTTTTTTACGTATTCGTCCGTTTTTTTACGTTTTCGTCCGATTTCTTACGTTTTCGTCCGATTTCTTACGTTTTCGTCCGATTTCTTACGTTTTCGTCCTTTTTTTACGTTTTCGTCCGATGTCTTACGTTTTCGTTCGTTTTTTTACGTTTTCGTCCGATCTCTTACGTTTTCGTCCTTTTTTTACGTTTTCGTCCGATCTCTTACATTTTCGTCCGTTTTCTTACGTTTTCGTCTGATTTCTTACGTTTTCCTCCGATTTCTTACGTTTTCGTCCGATTTCTTACGTTTTCGTCCGATTTCTTACTTTTTCCTCTGTTTTTTTTACGTTTTTGACCGATTTCTGATGTTTTCGTTTTCTTCCGTTTTGGACATTTTCTTTTGTTTTTTTGACCCATTTCTTCGTTTTCTTATGTTTTATACGTATTTATTCGTTTTAACAAACAAATCAAAACGTAAAAAAACAGACGATAATGGACGAAAACGTAAGAAAACAGACGAAAACAAACGAAAACGGAC
>BQNB010007063.1:0-19683 GCA_026074375.1 Tanacetum coccineum
TAGGTTTTGACTCACTAGTCTTAACTTTACTAGTTTCAACTGCAGGCACACTGGTTATTGACTCACTAAAAATATATTCTTCCTCATCAGCAAGTACCAAATTCGGTTTAGGGGCATGAAGTTCCCAGTGTAGGGAGGTGGGATTGCATGATACCCTTCACCTGTTTTGTACTTATCATTCACCTGACTAACAAACACTTGACTATCAACCACTTGACTATCATATCCTACACCAGTCTTGAACTTATCACTTACTTGAATCTCTAACAGTTTGCTTAGATTATTAGATGAATTTTCAAACTTTTCTAAGGGAAGTTTTAAATCATCTCTTTCCTTTTTTTCTTTTTTCAAATTTCTTTCTAAGCTCTGTTAGTGCATTATCTCTCAACATAATATCAAATTTTAAAATATTTATGTCCTGTTTACAAATAACCTCATTCTTTTTATACACATCTAGTCTAGCCTTTACAGATTTTAGACCTGCTTTATAAGCTCCTACATTTAATTGAGACTTATTAAAATCTTTTATTAGATTATCATAATGTTCTTTGAGAGTTTCATAAGATTTTAAACATGCTTTAGAACAAGTAGATACCTCAGAATCTGAGCTTGAAGAACTTAAAGAACCTGAAGATGTATATGCCTTGAGTGCAAAGTTTGTAGGTCCTTCTTCAGCCTGATCACTCCAGTCATACCCAAGTCTATCTTGAGCCACCAAAGCTTTTGCCTTAGTTGTTTCTAATATCACATTACTCCTTATAGGTTCTCTATTCCTGTTTTCCCTTGGAGCCATGCAATCCCTTGCAAAGTGGCCCTTTTTATGACAGTTATAACATTATACCTTTGATTTGTTAAACCCAATAGTCTCAGAACCATTGGCACTAATCTTCCTTCTAGTCTTATTTAGGAATCTTCTAGCTCTCATAGTCAGCATAGCCAGTCTGCCACTTTTAGATCCATCTCTTCCAATCATCAACAATTAATCTGTTAAGACCTCATTACCTAATAGGACTGTTTAGATTGATTTTAAAGAAAGATAGCTTATATCATCACGAAGAATATCACATTGACATAATTAAGGACCATGACTTGATTAGTACTTACTGCCAGAGTTATTGAAGACATAAAAACCTACATTTGGTGAGTTTTGGGCTTGAGCTCAGACCCTTTAACTTCAGAGTTTCATAAATCATCATAATGTTGTATTAGTTCATCCATGCTCAGGTGCTAAATCATTGTTTCTCTAGATCAAGGGTATAATCTTCCATTCAGATGGAGACTTTTTAAAAACCATCAGATTCATATCTTCATGAAAATAAGTTTCAACCCAAGAATCTTTAGCTGATTATAAGCTTTTGAACCGCTATCATAGTTTAATTAAGTCCTTCAGAGCTTAATCCATTTAAATTATCATATATTGCTTTAGAAGTGTCGTAAGATTTTCTTACTCTTTATTAACCTCAAACCACTCTTTATAGCTTCCATCAGAACTTGGCACTTTTGTAAGTTGAACTTTATTGATTTCATTAGGAAATCATCAATAATACCTATTCCTTTAACTCATTCTTCCCTTGCTAGCTTCCTGTTCTGCATATAGCGTTACTACAGTCTCAACACCTCAACAGTTCTTGTTGTTAGAGGTGACTCCCCATTAAGTTACTTCCCAAGAGCATAACATCATTAAGAAGTACTGTTCAATCCTCATCTTCCATATCTCAAATTCATTTGGATTGAGCACTGGAAGTTTTGCAGCAACAACCATTTGTGAAGATACTGCCTCCATGTTTTCACAAACAAATAGATCTGGTATGTGTAGATTGTTTCCTCTTATTCAAAGTTTCTCAACAAGCTCTAATACCACTTGTTGATCCCACTTGAATAAATCTTACTTAGCTTGTAAAAGGCTTAGTAGTTGAATAAAACCACTATAACTATGAAATAAAATATCAAAGAACTATTGAATCTAGTCAATGCTACAAAGACGAATTCTAATGAAAACAGGTAAAGAACAAGATTAAAAACAATAGATTATCAAACTTCAACCTCAATATAAAACAACATACTCTTAAAATTGTATAAGGGTTTACAAAACCTTGAAGCTCGAATATCAAAGATTTGTGTCTAACATTATGCCTAAACCTCCCTTTTATAACACCAAGTAATCCTACAAGGCTTACATACTTTCCTAAGTTTTATCAGATCATTATCTATAAGCAAAAACATAATCTCTTAAAACAAATAAGTTATTACAAATCTCTTTACAAATAACTTATACTTATCTTGTAAGTATCTTGTTTCTCCACTCAATCTTCTAACTCTCTTGATAATCATTAACTCATCTCTTGTCAGCATAATCCAATCCATATAGTAATGAACTTCAGCATTGTAACTAGCACAAGCACATTAATTACTAAAGTTTACTTAGAAGTACTAACAACATTACATACTAACTTTTGTACTAACATTAGTAACTACTTAGGTATAATCTTTAGTCTTCATCATGATCATCTTAACATCAACTGGCGAGGTAGTAACTGTTTTATAACAGCAGTACACTTATACTAACAGTATAACTAGCAGTATAACTTTTATACAACCCAGTACTAACTACTTAGCATAATTTTCATTAGGTTACCAGCAGCAACTAAGTTATGCTTGACAGCACTAATAATACTAGTAAAGTAACTCTCAGAATCATCTTAAAGTCTTTTAATCGCAACCAACTCATGCATACTACCATGTTCCTGTACAATTAAAGCATAACTGAAATCAACTAGAGTGCAAGTTCAAGACCATGAGAACTCGGCCAGAAGACATCTTCAGCTTTGAAGCGCTATGAAGACTTAATTGTGTTGTATTTTGTACTAATAATAACATTGTAAGTAATGTTCGTATGTCCACAATGGGGAAGATTGTTAGCCTTAAAATATGTTGACTTATTCGGAATTACAATAGTTTAGTTATAGCGTGACATATAGGGACTAATAATGACTAGTTATGATAGTTATGTGTCATTAGGACTAAAAATACCCCCTCCATACTTCCATGGAGGGGTGAGGATTCATTTTGTAATATCTTATAAGGTGTGTGTGTGTGTGTGTTCTCTCTCTTCTATCACATATACATCTTTCCATTCTCTCTCTAACAATATGGCTAAGCATTTCTTTTATCCTCCCTGACCTCTGGATCGTCTTTTGTTAGTGATATATTATTATTAAAAACTTTCCAATGGAATTGGTCTCAAATACTAATTCAAATTTTAAGTTTGTCAAATAAGCAAAATGTCATAGAGTGTCAAAATTAAAAATATGTTTTACGTAAAAAAGTTATTTACACCTTCCTTTCGAGTCGGGGACACTCTAGTTGTTTACTTTTGAAAGTTGGTTATTTTACATTGAAACAAAATTATTTTCAAACTTTACTAAAGAGGAGAAAACTAATTTATTTACAAATAAAATCAAGCTATGTATACATTGTTATATTTAATACACAAAACGAAGTGTAGTATTTATGTGTGTTATGAAAAATGATTATTTGTTCTACTTTGCATCTTAATATGGTTAATTAATCTCTTATATGCTTCTTGTATTTGTAGTTGAGTTTCTTTGTTGATTAGCATAATTTCGTCATGCGTTATTTATTAGTGTTCATGTATATGCGTCCATTTGACTATGTAGAATCTCTAGCACTAATTGAAAAATTGCTATTGCATTGCATATAGGTATAGATCACTATGTTTACAAATGTTATATCAACATTTTATAAATCCTATAATTTAGGTTAACTCACTTAGGATGGAAAGCTAAGCAAGTTTGTCAAACCTTTTGAAAAATAATTGTCCTTCTTGATTATCGGGTTACTTAGTTCATGTGTTAAATTGTGTTCACGACCATATATTAAACACTTTTATTTTATCAAAGTCTCAAAAGTCTCTAGGATATGTCAATCCTATTAATCTTCTAAAAACATAGGTTTTTAAACAATAGAAAAAAATCATAATACACATTATGTATATAAGAAAAGGAAAATGTTTTTTCAAAAACTTAGTTTTGTGCTTGCATTAGTCTAATTCACAATCACAACTAATAAATATTTAGATTAAAATGAACTTAGAATTTCTTGTAATTCTAAATTTGAAAGATTAACTTTCCTGGTAAGAAAACACTTTCATTTTGAAGTTTTATCTTCGAATAAATTTTCACATTAACATTAACTTGAAATGAAAATATTCACTCTAGTCAAAAGCTTGAAAATATTATAAAACATTTTAGTAGTTTTGAAAAAGATTCGTAATGCTTAAAAATGACTAAGATAATTTTAGGAAATATTTAAGAAATCAAAATCTAAGCAATATTGTGCACAATAACTGAAAATTTTTTCGCACATATATAATATACGACAATACCAAACAACAAGTAAACTTATCATTATAAAATGATCCACACTTAAGAGCTAGTCTTAGTCTTAATAAAACACATTAGGAAAATATTTATTTCTTTTCTTTTAGAAGAGTGTTAGTGAGGGTCAAGAAAGATTTCAGATATATATCGATTCATTATTCAAATTATGATTGATATCATCTTTCTAATCTAATTGCCAAGTACTTTAAGATTTTGGATATGACATCAGATCATTATTTTGTCTACTTCAGATTTATTATGAAAACCATAACAAAAGATATTATCTCGAAGTCTAATATACCTCAATCACACTAGTTGATATTAAAAATAAATTATCTATTCAAAGAACGAAAATGTAATAACAAATAATGGTCTAAAAACGATATTTATATTTATGCGACCTCTCGATTTTGAAATAACAAATGTAAAAATGTTTACGATAAAAATAACATTATAATTACTAAGCTAAAATTCTATCTATTTCAAAGATTAAACACATAAGGAATGGATAAACAAATCATTAAACATGAATTATGATCAAAAAATATTTTTTAACCTTACATTTCTACAAAAGTGGTTTTTAATAAAATATAAAAACAAAATATTTATCATAAAAGAAAGTATTATTTAAAATAATAAATTGAATCAATTCCCCCCCCCCCCCAAAATAAAAGGTTCCAAAACAGATGACACCTTCTCTACAAAAAGACAAAAAGAAGAGTGTACTCTACTCACCTCCCATATAGGCCTGACATCCCCTTATATATTAGGGACCGCCGGGACCGCCACCAGCATAACGACTCTTTTTGTCTTCTATAAATATTGGGCCACGCCATCTGAAAAACACAACATCATGCCATGAATTTTCTCATATCTACTTTTCTCTCTTCTTTCTTTCTTTCTCAAACACATATCTTGATCACTAAAATACTTTGATCTGTTTCAAGTTATTAATTCTTTCTACCTTCCTTCTCTACTAATCAAGTGTAAGAGAAAACAATCGTATTCTCTACAACGAAATGTTATAAGTGATCTCTCTCTTTCCACCTCAGAACACAAATCTCATTACATTTACTTTATGTTGTTTGCCTTAAATTGGGATTGTGTGTAGATCTAATATGTAAAATTGTTTGTGTGATTTTGATTGTTGTCATCCAAGGTATATATCTAGTAAGTATAAAGATTTAATAAGTCTTCGATTGATCCTGCTAAGAAGAACCCTACACAAGCTTAGTGGTCGAAAAGAAGCTAACGACATGTAAACGTTCTCCCCTAAAGAGAGGCTTGTTGACATATTTAATCTCCGAGTTGTGTACACGAGTAGATGGAGTATGAAGAAGAGGTATGCTCGTTGCCGAACACTATAATCTTGGTGTCTTGTTAGATCGTTCTTTCTCTTAATCTGTTCATATTGTTTTTTGTTTACATAGTTCAATACATAGATAGTTTAGTTGTGAGTCCCATATTGCTGATTAATTGACATACAACTCGAATCAAACAATTTTCTAAGCAAAGTTTTAAAATAGCTAATTAACCGGTAAACTATTCAACTCTCCCCCTTAAAGTTTCCTCAAAGGTATCAAGCCATGTTCACTTAAGGATTTTTAAATTTATTGTTTTTTAAAGCTTGGATTCGATATCTGGATCCGACAATACCAGAAGGGCAAATCTATGAAAAAGACCACCACTTTTTGAAAGTGATAGTTTTATTTATTTAAAAAAAGATTCAGACATATGTTTAAAACAACAAGATCTAGATCTTGGAATGTTATTACATATGTGATATTCAACCTATTTATTCAAAATCCGGAAACCAAACTTGATGAGTTGTCCTTTTTAAAAAATAAACTGAATGATCTTAAAAAGAAAGGCTTGCAAAAATAATGAAGCCAAAATGGTTATTTACAATCTTTTGCCTAGAAAAGAATATGAAACGAATATCATGTGCAATAACGGAAAAAAATTTTGAAACTTTGTTATCACCCATCAAGGTAATAGCCCAAGTCAAAGAAAATAAATCGACCTTTGGTTCAACATATAAACAATTCGTCATTTCTGAAGAGCTAATCTTATAGATAGTGCCTTTCAAGATTTAATACTATCTATTACTAGTCTTAAATCTCTTGATGAGGTTATCTAGTAAGAATTACGTAAGGAATTCTGCAGGCTCTACATCTAAATGGAGAGCAAAAGGTCACGGCGATGAAGAGTCGAAATACTAACATCACCTATCTCATTGATGACTCATTACAACTCAAGTCCATTAGAATCACAAAGAAAAATTCAAAATAGTCAAAGAAAAAGTTGAAAGAAAATCTCTAGCATTTAAAGCTAAGAAATATTCTAGTGATGAAGAGTGTTTCAAACTTCCGGAGTGAAAGACGAAGAGTATAGCCAATGGCAAGTAAATAACTTCAAGAAGTTCTTAAGAAGAAGAGGTAGATTCGTAAACAACCTTGGAAACACAAAAAAGACTTTAAACAGAAGCCGAACGACAAAAACGGCAAAAGTAAAAGGAAGTGCTTTAGATTCGGAGATCCAAATCATCTTAAATTGGAGAAGTCCAAACCAACCGAGATACAAGAACCAAAAAGCACATGTTGGAGGTTTCTTGGGAGCGATAGCGGATGAAGAGGAATGATGAAAAGATCCAAGACAACATGTCTTTAGCTCAAGCACGAAATGAAAAAAACAACCAAATGAGGCATGTTCGAATCCTCCTACTCTTAGTAAAACTCATCAATTGATGAACTTTAGCTCTAAAACAACGAAATATGATAAATTGATGCAAAATGAGTTTCAAAATGATAATCACTAAGACCAAAAATCTAAAAGCTATAAGAAATTGTTAAGAAAATGAAACTTAAGAATTAAAAGATAATTTTCCACACTAACCACCTCGAGAAAAACAAAAGGAGTTGAATACTTGATTTGCAAAGTAGCAACACTTAAAATTGAAAATGAAAAGCTCAAAGAAGAATCTACAAGATTAATTTTTTTTGAAAAGAGTACACATTTTCTTTAATGAAATGTTAAATAACAAAAACCCTCCAGTGATTAAATTTAGGTTTTAGGGTTTAATTTCTTTAAAACAATCTATGGACTAAGAAATAAAGATATGTCAAAGCTTAGAAAAGGCGTCTCCTGATGATGTCCCATATATGGGCGCCCCCTTAATGGTTCATGCGGCCCCTAAAAAAAAATATGACCGCACCAGCACACGCCTTTAATCTAAGAAAAGTGGTCTTTCAAAATCTATTTTGGTCCTAGACAAAACCATAATTGTAAACAAATCAAAGTCCTGTGCTAGTGACAATGAAGTATAACAAATACTATAAGCTCATTATTCTAAACCCAGATTGGATTTTCAAAACCTCAATTTTACATCAAAACTCCACCTCCTAGAAGACCAATAATAATTTTTATCATCTAAAACGCCGCAAAACCAAAAAAATAACACCCTTGTTTTTAAGTCCTATGACGACTCAACAAATCGCAATGTACTCTGTATGTATTGGTACATGATGCTTGAAATTGAAACGGTAGTTAAAACGCGTACAGCCAAAAATCCGTTCAATGTAAACGGGCATCACACAATTAAATGTTTACATCAAGCAAGAGTTTAATATAATTATTTAAGGATAATTATTAACTTTGCATTTTTATTTTACGGATTACTTAAGTTGTATACGTTTCGCGATAAATGCGTTAGGGCACTCCCGAACCCAACGAAAATTTTTCATATACACGCTTCAACAAATAAGCCCACGTTAATACCCAATACCCAAATTACTCAATAATTATTATACATATGTATCTAAAACCGGATTCAAAGAAAAAGAAGCAAGAAATGCAAGTGAAACACATTCCATGTTTTCATGGGATGTTCTCAACTATTTGAGGACATACACCATCCCTACCATGCCTTGACCCATGACTAAGACCTTGGCCATCCCTAGGACTTCCTATATGTCTCCTTGACTAGTCTTGCTAGTTTATTACTTATACTTTGCATAAAGAGATACATACATCACCAACACTTAGACAAATCAAACCAAAAACCTCTTCTTTGTGCCCTTATATGCTACGACATTCTAGCACCTCCCAACCAAATCCATACAAATTTTTCTACAACCCTTACACTTCTATATACACATATTCTAAGATGTACTAAAGGCATTTTGCACAGCATTTGATAAGCCAAATTCAAGAAATAAAATCAAGAAAAAGGAAGCTAGGGTTTTATGAAGGAAAGCTAGGTATAACTAAGTGCAAGCTTGTTTTTGTGGCAAACAAGGTTAAGTACTTGGACATCATCAATCATCTTCATAAGGTCCATTTAAACTCTTTATGTTTGCTATAACATGTATTATTATGCATATGATATTTCTATTTAGCTTTAATCACCATTTAAGTTTTATCATGAAAATGAAGTAATATTTGAAATGATCATTTTTACACACTATATACATGAGGTTATTAACGTACATTAGTTAAAAAGAGATGAGAAAATTTGTAATCAATTGTTTAGGTGTAAACATATTATGTAATAGTGTTTTATAATAAATTCAAAACGATGTTTCAAGAGAAAGTAATACAAAAACATGTTAATATTGATATGGCCATTTATCATGATAACAAGAACACAAAATAAAGTCTCATGGAAAGATATACCCTTGTACAAATACACTTGGTTATGTGGTAAAAATGATAATTTAACAAACTAGTAAATTAGAGATTTCTAATTAAAGTTATGATCTTAAGTATTAATCATAATAGTTAACCTTGGTAACTGGACACATAAGACTATTATGGAACAAAAGACACATCATATATGTATGAATTTATAAAATATATGTATATATTGAGACATATAGTAAACTAACAAAAGTAATAAAGAATAAAGAAAAGATCATAAATGTATAACACAAACTCAAGCAAACAATCTTCCCCAATGTCGATTTTTGACATACTTATTTTATATTTTTATAAATAATACATATCACAACGATTCCGAAAAGGTAAGAAACTTGTTAACGATTAATAAACGAAAAAGTTACGTTAAAAACGATTATACTTAAAATACGAAGTCGTAATTAAATTTTTTATAAAAACATTTTTATAAAAATTAAAACAGCAAGGGTTGATATTTTTAACAAATAATAAATATTTTTAAGATTCCAACATGATAGAATCGTATAAATTTTTCAATAATAACGAACTAGAATGAAATTCCGCAAGTTACCAATTAATACTTTAATAAAACTATTTTTATAAAAAGTTACTATTCTGACAGAAGTTATTTATTTGTAACCTCATAAAAATATAGAACATTTCCAAATACGAGAAAACCTTAAGAGAATCATTAAAAACGGAGCTATAACGAATAAAATACTACATTACGGGTTTAACAAACGACGAAATTACGAATTATACGAAACCAAGTCGTCATGACATTAAAAGTTACTGTTCATCAGGCTAAATTTATAAAAATTGACGCTCTGCATAACGATAACCCCTCTTCATAGAAAAAGAATGGACCTAATGAAACGCTTGATAATCGGCTTAAAACGCTAAAGTTTAACTCCAGTTTTACTAAACGTTAATTATAAACGTTTTAACTTATTAAAAACACAATTTTTCAAAACCATTAAGTTGGTGAAATGAGCTATATAGAATGTTATTGGTTATCAAAATACTATATTACTAGGAGTTTTCATAATGAGGCCTCTTCGATTGCGTTCGACGAGTGTTGAAATTTACGATTTATAAAGTTTTTCCTACACCTCGATAACGTCATGTCAGACCTCTTTAATTATATAGCCCAAAAACATAGTACGATTAACAACAATAAAAAGATTCAAGTACTTGGTACTTATTCGACCTATGACAATAAGGTTGCATTCGTTCTTTACTGACTTTATCTGCAAAATTTTGATTATCCTGAACTCAAGGTAGTTTCAATAGCCCCAACATTTTTATATTTCAATGATTTATAATTATGGGGTGAAAACATGCTTTGTTTTACATTGACGCAAGTATAGATTTCATTGATTCCGTAAGTAGCGATAACCCAGTTAAGTAGCCCATTATCAAGAACTGTCAATTTGCATAGATGTAGTTGGAATTACATTATTAGCGTGAGTGTTTTATTTAATAGATCTATTCGGGAAACGACCTCCCCGTTCGGATGACTTGCTATCACCCGGAACGTACGATATAACATTCGAATTTTTAGATGTTTCGTTAGAACTCATCACGGGCTGAGTAGCCTAATTATGCTAACAAGACTGTCGAGTCTTCAGTGTCATTAGCTTATTGTAAATGTAATCTATTTTGTAGAGAACTGCATGTGTTGCATTATCCTAAAAAGTCTTGCGGTCCTGCAACAAAAATATTAATGATTATATCAAACCTATGATTTCACCAACAATTTTGTTGACGTTTTTAAGCAATGTTTTCAGGAGACCAATAGCATAGGATTGCCAAGGATGCATTGGTTTATATTTTGGATTGCACGCTTAAAGATTTAGGTGCATCATATTTGGGGAAATGTATTGTCAACTTTTGTAATATTCGGCAATGAACAAGTAAAGCTATATGCTTTTGTATTAAATCTTTCAATTAAATCCAATGTATCATTTTAAACGACTTTTTGTGTCGTTCTTATATATCTTGTGCTATTGATCTTGAAGTAACACGCCCCGGACCCTGATTCCGCTGCGACCCAATTTGGGGGTGTTACAAATAATTACCAATAAATACAGAAAAATGCATTGTATTCGTTTGTATTGTGAATTGTGGCTTGCAGGTAACGGATATTGCACAAAAGGACAAAAATAAAGCAAAACGAACAAAACCAAACACGAGAATGAAATGAGCATGAAAAATCAAAGTCGAATGCGTATTTATATTTAATGGGCCAACCCGTACCCATTTTAACGGGTCGGGTCAGCCCATTAAGGCTAATACCTTATTTAATATAAGCCTTGTCCTTTAAGCCTTTTATAGCAATCCATTAACCCTAATAACCCATTTCCTGGCCTAAAACCATAAAACAAGCCCAAGTCCATCTATACGGGTCAACACACTTACACACGAGTTATAACACTTGGTTAACACAAGGTCAAAATTACAGTTACACTTTCCTTTTCCTTCCCATTACCTTTTTACCCTGCAATACACACACGGGTAAAACCAAATCACCCACACGCCCCTTAGTGCTTCTAGAAGGACACCTCTGACACTTGACACCACTTATGCTATGTTGGCGATCCCAAGAGATATCATTGGTTGATGGATATGTACCAAGATCAAGGGCTCTAAATAGTTGCGTGAAGATTAATCAAGATTAAAGGGCTAAGATTAAAGGATTTGGATGCTCCTGAGGATCTGGATCTTTCCTTACATCACTATAAATAGAGATAATAATCACACAGTGAAAAGCATCTAGGAGTAGGAGTAAAGTAGAATAGCTCTTTATGTAATTTCCAGCTTATTTCTGCTTAAAGTCTTTAATTAATGTAATTTTTCATTTTAAGCTTGTAATCTTTTCAAGTCATTAATAAAACTTTCAGTGTTCATTTAAATTTATGTTTAATTCATGTTTTTTTTACTTTATGCAATTATGGTTAAAATCAATCCAATAAGCTTAATAAGCTCTTAATTACTTAATAAGCTATCATTTATTTAGTCAAACTTGCTTTAAGCTTAACTGGATAAGTAGTTTCATTAAAACCATACAAATTGCGTGAATAAGCCATTTAGAAGATAAGCCAGATAAGGAAGGGCTTATAGGGCTTATTTTTAGATTATAATTTAAGTTTAGCAAATTAAAACTGCTTATTTGTCTAAGGTTTTTGCTTGCTTTACATTAATTTGCTTAATTCATCATCTGTTTTCATGATTCAAAGCTTTTCAAGATCTGTCTTAGCTTTTAAATAGGAATTTATTGAGTTAAAGGAGTGTTTGGGATAAGGTTCCAAAATGGATCAAATTGTATTCAAGCTGTCTTTTGGCACTCAAATCAGTTTTAGCAAGTTTTAAATTAGTCTATAAGTCAGTTTTAATAAGTTGTTATTGTTTAAATCTTAAATTTTAGGTTCAAGTTATCCAAGGTTTGATTCTGTGGAATTTTTATTTCATAATTCAGTTTAAATGCTCAGATCTTTATTAGTAGCATTTAGGTGTTGTTTTCATGCTAGTTATTGTTTCAAAATGCAGTAGAATGTAGTTAGACGAAGTATGCATTTGTCCATTTTGGTTAAGTAAAAACCTGTCAAGTCTTTGTCTCATTTTCTAAGTTTAAATGTTAGTTTTCAATTGCAATTTTGAGGAAGATTTAGTTTGTTTTAGGGTCTGTTTTTTTTATAGTACAAGTTCATTAGGATATAGGCTAAATCTGTTCAAGCTTATTTTGATATTTAGTCAGCATTAGGTAGCTTATCTTTAGGCCTGCATATAGCATTTTATTTTCTTATAAAAACTTAAAAAGTCCAAAAATAAGTAGTTTAGTCTGTCAGGTTTCATTTCCTTTTTTCTAGCTTATTTTTATGCCTTATTTGCTTAGTTCCAGCTTATTTTTGTTCTTATAGTAAGGGTCTTTAGCTGTTCTAGGTTTTTCAGCTTTTTCTTTTAGCTTATTTAGCCTTAATCTTAGTTTAAAATCTCTCAAAAGTCCTTAAAATCTGTTTTTATGCCTGTTGTCTTAATTGCTCCTTATTGCTTTTCTGCTTATTTTACTTAGCTTATTTGTTTTTTTATGCTTATTAGGTCTAGGGTCAAATATGTTTTTAGCTTATTTACTTTTCTTTTAACTTTTAGAGTCTTTAAGTCCTATTAGTTTAACTTGTTATTTCTAACCTTTAAAAAAGCATATTTGTCAACTGTTTTCAGCTTTTTCTAGCTTATTTTCAGGTTTTGTCAAAATGTCTTTTTATTAAAGTTGTTAGTTTTTACTTATTTCATAACTTTTTCAAAAAGAAAATTGAAAATAAAATGTTTTTGTAAAAAGAGATGGTCACAGGACTCGAACCTGTGACCTCTCCCTTTTCACACTCAACGCCTCACACACATAACACTTAACCAACTACCCTGGGGTCTTTTTAATTTCTTTCTTTGTGCCATTTAATTGTTATAGACTTTTTAGGTTTTAAGCTTATTTGCTTTATAACTGCTTATTCGTTTTAGTTTATTTTCCCGTTTTATTTTTCCTTAGTTTAGATTTGTTCAAAGTACTTTTCATGAATTTTTCATATTTTTATAATATAGTTTACTATTTTTTATGCATTTTTTAGATTAAAACTGTTTTAAATTCATATTAAATAAAACAAAAATCAAAAAAATATAATTCTTTTTCTAAAAATTATTTTTAGTCATTTAGGATTTTTAGAAATTAAATTTAAGTTTGTAAGGTTAAAATTTGAATTATTTACTTATATGTAGCGTTTTTAAAATTCTCGTTAACGTTTTTCATTCTTAAAGTTTTAATTGTGTTTTTTTTGGATTAGCGTGCCTTTAATTTACTTTCCATTTGCATTATTAGAATTAGGAACCAAATCCAAATCTTTTATGACATTCAAGCTCGATTCCTGACATAACCGTAAATTTCCATTCACCTCTCACCGAGGAGAACGATACCCGTGTTGATTACTTATTATTCTTTCCTAATAATAATTTGTAAGCTACTTAGCTTACGTATATGTATATGTATTTTTATAAATATATATATTATATTAAGAGGGATTTTGAAATGACATCAAAATGGCGCCGTTAAGGAGAGAGGTTTTTGTAGGATTTTTGCGGGATTGTTTGTATTCAAGTTTTAAAGATCCTTTCTTCGGAAAGTTTATTTTCGTACTTATTAAAAATATAAAAATACCAAAAATGTTTTTCTTTCTTATTTTTATTATTTCTTATGTTCTATTTGAAAAATCTATAAATATTTCTTTCATTTTATTTTTCTCTTATATCGTTTAATCATTTATCTTGTTTATCCTCTTTCAGTTTAATTCTTCGACTGTCTTCGTATAACATTTTTGGTTACTCGTGGTGTGTAGGTCGTTTTTTTTTAACAGGTGGAAATTGTCCATGTTGTAGCATTGTTGGGCCGGAACCGAGTTTTGTCATGCCCTGATCATTTTTCCTTACGATTATTACATCTGAACTTTTTATGATCAACCTCCACGCCCCAGTGAGAGTATACTTGTGACTGATGTGGGAACGATTCTCACTTTGGTTATGATTGTCCACCACGGTTCCCGCTTGTCTATGAGCAGGAACCGAGCTACAATCAAAAATATAGTGATAATAATATCACAAAATTCAAATGAGTTTTCAAAACATTATATTTGACTGTGAAAGCTGTGGAGGTCTCATGAAATTTTCCAGACGTGTCAACGATTGATTCAAATACTACTTTGAGCTAAATCCTATCTATAATTCTAGCTATTCCGGTTGTTGACCAACTGCAGTATTCCATAATTATAAGAAGATCTTAGTCAGCAAAGGATACAAGTGAATGTACACCAATGGATGGATAAAATAGATGAGTTACAGAATGAACTTCTTCAAATGATACAATCATTTTGTGAAAATTTTCTTCAACAAAAAGCAGGGGCTATCATCGATCAATCCTCTTCAAGAAATGAGTCCTCCAAGAAAATGGGGAATCTTATAGCGCATTATATAGATGAACTGTTAAGTGAGTGATGACTTAGGAATTAAAGATTTTCGTAATGATAAATTGATATTGTTTTGAAAGGGAATGTGAAATATGATTGATGAGCTAAATGGTAAATTCAATGGAAATGAGTATTGAGATTATAAAAAGACAGGCTTCAGCAACTAAAGCAGGCGGCTTAACCTTAGTATCTATACTTAACGCGCCTTAGCACGTTTCACTTTTTTTATGATGACGTTGACGAGGGAGTTTCTATCCTTTGAGAGAAATTAATTCTGAACTTCCTTCCAGTCTCTTTAGAAACATACCGTTCTTTTCTATTGAGCTGAGACGCTCTCATTTGCGGAAATGGGGACTTTGCACTATTCCTGTATAGGAAATCGGACTGAATTCATAAAGTCTAGTGTTGAAGGACCTTGTCTAATCCAAAGTGTGAGTCCGTAGGATACATCCGAAGTGATTAGTGATTGTGATTTACTTTGTGTCGATAATATCTCTCCATTAACGTTTTTGAGGAAAACTCTAGGACTTTCTCTAAACCCTCCTTCTTATTTAAATGATGATTTTACCTCTAGTGATGACGAGTCACTATCCGATGAGGACGTTCCGGAAGACAATTTTAAAATTTACTTGAACCCTCTTTTCGAATTAGATGACGAATACATCTCTAGTGATGTAAATCCTCTTTTTGATGAAGTGTTAGAGGACATCAAGCTGCAAGATCTTTTGATTACAACTTTGATAGAGTCGGACTTTCCTAGTCACACCTCTTTCCGTTTCTAAGGAGGATGAGTGTTTCACTCCTAGTGACGACGTTGAGCTTTTACTTCACCGTGATTCATCTACACCAATGATAAGTGTTGTTTCCATTCTCGAGGGGTTCACCGATGAACCGCCTCTCGAAGAGAATGATGATTTATTCGATTTGGAATCTAAAGGAAATGAATGGAAGAAGATTTTTGTAAAGATGCTTCCATTGTGATTTGATGACGAAGAAAAGTTTTCGTCCCGGGATTCATGAGACATTTTTTTCTCAATATGTGAGATTTACCTTGAGGATCGCCATTATTTTCCTTCACATCTGTTATCCGAAATTTTCCTTCTTATTTCACCTATCAGGGTGGATTTTTCTTTCTCTTCCCTCCCGAGGAGTGGCGGTTATCATTTTTTGACTCGGATTCGATCTTCTGCTTTTTATTTTTCTTCTCTAAAGCCGGTGGCATATAAATGTCCAATGGAAGAATCCTCAATCCTGATCATGTATATTATTGTGTTTCCCCTTTCACACTTGGAATTACTAGCATTTGCCTTTTTCGTCCTTAAGTGTGAGGTAAAACCTGCCATTTTTGAACATTGAGGCCAATGTTTGGTTCTAAGTAATGTTGCAAAAATCGGCCTAGGCGGCCTTGTAATCGCCGATTAATCGCTACTCGGCCATACACCTTGGAAATAAGGCAAATCGGGTGAAAAATCGGTCTGGTCAAATCGGTAAAAAATTGGTCAAATCGGCCTAATCGGTCAAAAACGAAATCAAAAACATTTTTTTTACAATGTGACTAAAATGTTAACGTGTTAAGTTTTATTTATCTACTATGTCTATGTTGTGAACAATGTTAACTTGAACATCATTAATTTTAGTGTATTTAAAGTGTTGTAATCCATCTTATACAAGTCTAACTTTGAAATTTATTTATATAAAATTTGCAAACCGATTAATCCCGATTAATCGCCCTAAGATCTGATACAGGCTACGGGTGGATCGACCGCGCCCGGCTAGCGACTCGCGATTTTTGCAACATTGGTTCTAAGTGTGATGGGGATTTCTGCCGAAATATGATCTTACATGTGCCTATACGTGTTCCCACGCAACCCCGTTTTGGCCAAAATTTTAAAATTTTATTATTTTATTATAAAAAAATGATGAAAAAAATGAAAAAAAAATAATGAAAATATAAAAATATATGAATAAGTAGGCCCGTAGAACTAGGTAGTTTTTTACTTAACCGAGTTTTGCACTCTAGCTTTCCCCTTAACTTTCGAGACTAAGCGTTTACAAGACTTTAAATTTTTGCAAAGAACGAAAAATGATAGAGTTAAATATAAGTTAGATGCTAAACGTGAAGTAGTTGGATCTCTTTAGAGCTTATAGAGGTTAATTGTGATTTTTTGCTCCCACTACCTTAATAAACGTTATATAATTGTTAAATAAATAAAGTTACTTTGGGTTTTGAGATTCTTAGTTTAAATCCCTTTCTTAGAGATTCCTTCTGGTGAAATTAAGGTACACATCGAGGTTTTGTTAGTGTTGTGGGGAAATAGGCTACCGATTCTTGACGGCTCGCTATCGTTGTCTAAGTAGTTAAAAGACCACAGGACTTGAAATTTGGCTAAATAATAATAATAATAATAATGTAATAAACCGAAGTCGAAATAAGACCATTGGATCATGGTCGGCTCGCATACCGATGTGACAGTCGTTTAAAGGGTGGAGGTAATAATAATAATAAATCCGAGACTGATAAAAGTTTACTAGACCATGGTCGGCTCGCATACCGATGTGGCGGTTTTCAAAAAGGTCAAGGATCTCCTGGTCGAAATAAGACTCCTGGACCATGGTCGGCTCGCATACCGATGTGGCAGTTGTTTAAAGGACCGAGGGATAATATTGTTGCATAATAATAATAATAATAATAATAATAATAATAATAAAGCAAAATTTTGACTCCGGGGTTATCTAAATAAAGCCTCCGTCTCTGGACTCGTAGTTGAGTTGTTTCGGATGAAATAAAAAGGATAACCCCTAAATCATGTGAAATTAGAACCTTAATGTGGACCTTATTCTCACCATATCGTCTCTTTAGGAAATGATTTCAAACTAATTATGGTCTAAACCGGGCACATTTATGATAATAAGGAAATAATTTATTTGTCACCAATAATAATAATAAAATCCTTAGAGGATTTAGGAATAAGGGAGCGAAAAGTGGCTATGCGTACACAATTAGCATATACGAGTAGTGTTAGCATCTAATCTTATATTTAACTGTGATTTTGTTTTAAGCTTAGTTTGAGGATTGTGAAAAGTCAAGGATGACGAACTCCCGTTCTTAAAGCCTTATAAAATAAATTTTATAAAAATTTTATCTTAGTTTTTATCTATTATTGAATAAGTGGTTAAAACGGGGGCACTTTTGAAATAAATGATTTTTGAACCTTCTTAATAGACCTTTTCTGTTCTTGTTTGATTGTGAGGGGGTCATAAGTTAAAGGATGATTAAATTATTTATTTCCGGGCGTGTTTTATAAACATTGCGTGTGGGACCAACAATGGCTTAGTGTGGGAGAATTTGATGTGTGCTAAAACACACATCCTTATAACCCTGTAAAACACTATAAAATGGACTAAAAATGCTAAAATATGCTTAATTATATTGCAAATATATTTGTTTCGTATTTTTATGTCTTGCAGGTACTATGAATTAAAAACAAAGAAAAAACGGGTATTTTCGGGTTCGTCTCGATCAAGAGTGCCTATTATTCAAAATCAAGATGAAGTCATGAAAATTCCCCGAGCATGCCATTAGAAAGAGCGCGAGATTACGAGTCCAACGGTGCCCTCGGATCTTATTGGGCCAGCCCGTAACCCATTTTATGGGCCGGGCCAGCCTATATTATCTTTAGCCCATTTACTCAAATCTATTTTTCGTGGCCCACTATTGTTTAATGTTTGCAAATCAAATGCAGTTATGTTACAGAGATATAGATCACGCGAATTGGAATTAAATCCAACTCACTCACATGACACCCCATTATTTTGATTGTGAGCTAGTATTCAAACTCCACGTGTCGAAGCAAACTTGCACTTCATTTCAAAAATATTGCAAAGAATCAAAGGGACAAAAGAAAGCGTACATGTGAAGCGAAATAAACATCCACGTGTCCTTCTTCTACTGGTTCTGCCACGTTTCAGTTCGAGGTGGCAATCCCAAGGCCAATGATTGGCCATTAATTGTGGCGGTTATCTTTGAGGACTTGGCAAAATCTACCCCTCACTTGGCTATATATAGAACTCGCTCCCCTCACTTTAGAGATTATTAGGAAATTTAGTTTTAGTTTTACCTTTTCTTCTTTTTAGCTTATTTTTGTTTAGATTTAGCTTATTTTACATTTCTGGCTTATTGTAACTCGTTTAAATCAAGAGCTTATTGAGATATTGTATCAAAGATGGTTTAAGCTTATTAGAAGTAATAGTTTGCTTATTTTTATGGTTTATTGGTTTGTTTATTCTCTTCACGTGTTGGCTTATTAAATAAGCTGAGTTCTCGAGCTTATTCTCTTAGCTTATTAGTCTCAAAGCTCCTTAAAATCATAAAGATCGACTCCTATAAGCTCTCTAAAGCTTATTTGAATCATTCTTACTAGATTTTAAAGACTTTTCGAATAATAACTTCTAATAAGCTCAGATTTAGCTTATTAACGTGCGTAAATTGATTTAATGTTTTTAGGAGCTCATATTATCTGATATAATAAGCTTCTAAATTGTAACACCCCCAAAATCAGGTAGCAGCGGAATGGTAACAATGGGGTGCTACGTCAAAGTAC
>BQNB010007063.1:20633-91376 GCA_026074375.1 Tanacetum coccineum
TGGCGCTGCATTTTACGGAGAATTGGTGGTTTTGATGGATATGTGATTTGGGTTTTAGAGGGTTTGGAGATGTGAAGGTTGAGAAGAAGGTAGACATGGGTGATGGTTGGTTTTTTGAAATCTTGTTATTTGGTGGTTAAGATGTGATGATAAGATATATATTTCATACTAGTTTCAAGGTTCGCCCGTTGGGCGGAGAGATTTAAGGTATTGTTGAAATTTTTTTATATTTTGATACTTGTTCGTTATTGTTTTTTGTTGTTCCAATTATTGCGTATCATTTAGATAAGTTATGGTTGATGGAATGTGAACAAATAAATGTAATTAACAAAAGAGTTTATAAGATAATACTGTGAAACATTGATGAAGCAAATAATAAATATGATATAAAATAGTATAATTTGTTATGAGTTAACGTAGTAATAGAAAAAATAATTAATAGTATTTACGAAAATAATCATTACTAAAAGGCTAATGAAAAATGATTAAACTCAAAGTTGATAAATGACTTGTTTAAAAACAACATTTATTATGTAATTGCAATAATTGTCATCTTTATCACAACATAACACATTTAGATCTTTCTTGCTCTTTACTTTTGATGTAATACTTGTTTGAATAAATTTAAAATCGACCGTGGGTGTAATACATTGTGTAATACTTGTTAGAATAAATTTTAAAACTGATCATGGGTGTAAACGAAATAGTGTGAAACGAAAGTTATTAGCGTGTAGGTTTATCCACAAAGTAAATTGACACACAACAATCCAACATTAACATGTGTTGAGATCAAGCAACTACATATTTCTAAGTATAAAAAAGAAAAGAATAAAACTAATGTAATTCGTAACAAAACATGAACATTCCATATCACAAGTTGCACAACAAATTGTTTGAGTTAATATGAAGAAATGTAACTGATGTAGTAAAGCCTTATTTGTTGAGACAAACCTGAGATTTTTAAAAAGTATCATGTACCTTTTTAAGATTCTACGATTCATTGCAGTCACTAAAAGAAAATTTTTCAATGAACACTTGTAGAGAATTTGGATCCCTTAGATATCTTTGAGACGGTATTAGCAGACTCTTGAGAGAATTCCCGCCAATTTACTCTTGAGAGAATTTTAGGCAAGAGTAGAGAATATTGTAAGCGCTAATGATCAAAAGGATTTCTCATTATTAGATATCCATGGTGTTCGAGACATTTGTCAGAAAAGTAAGTCGCAAAACGTGAGAATATTGTATTACTGTAAGAAGTCTGTAAAATTCTGCATTATTTTCTGAGAAATTAGTCTTAGATACATTTGTCAAGTTTGATCATCCCATAGAATGAGTTTAGCTTTTCTCAAGCACTATGAACTGTAATAACATATTTCAAATTCTTCATATCAAGAAAGATAAAACATCATCCAAAATTAAAACTATGAAATAATGTGTGCATTACATTATTGTAAATTTACACAAAAGATTAAATGAACTAAAAAACAAATAAAACCATTCCTTCATCATGCAATATTTACAAAACAACTATACTCCTTTAACTTTAACGGACTTGAGTCCTGACCTTTGTAGGTAAAAAATCACTCAATTCATTCTATATTACAAACTTCTCTTCTTTTGATTTTCACATTCTTATTTTTTCTTGTTCAACATATGTTCAATAACGAAAACTTGACAAGAAGGCGTATTTTCCCTTTATTCATGTCAAGTTTAGCCCCGGTAACTAACCAATGTCCAGGATTGTCCCTTGGTCCTCTACACACCTGTGTCATATCAACAAACTTCAAAAGTTTTGGTGTTGCTACCTCCACAGGTGGCCCATTTGGAAAAATACCCGAATCTACCACCACATATGATGATCTTTACTCTTTCTCCGGATTTCCTGACAACGTTGTACTTAGTACTGACATAAATCTTGAAGAACGTGCAGACTGATTTATTTGGTCTATAGTCCACGACGATTGAACAATGCAGGAGCTAGAAACTATAGAGTACAATAACCGAAGATGCAAAATGCTCTTTGAGTCGTGCTTTTTGACATGAAGTTGAGCACCCGTAACAATATATGAGGCATCTTTTGCAGGTACAGCCCATTGAGGATCATACTTTACTGGGGCCGTGCTTATATGGGAAAGTTTCTTCCATTGAATTAGTTCATAAAAGAGTGGATCGTCTATATCTTCTGATCCACGCCAATTTACCGCTAAGAATTCCAAGCCTTCTTGGTCAGATGAAATAAATACATCCCAGCATTTTACCTGGGCCATGATCTCGTCACCAGGGTCAATGAAAGAATCTGCAAAAGAAACCTTAGCTGGCCTATCAAGACCAAATGTCACATCTCTCTTTTGCAAATGCTTAAAAGCATCCATAGCATTTGAACGGGAAGAAAATTCCAAAAAGGCAAAGCCCCGATTCGTTCCATCATTCTTTTTGTCTTCAACCAAAATTAAGTCCTCCACAGTATCAATTCTATAGTATTTCAACTTCTCTTTCAACCGGAAGCACATTTAGTATCAGTGAGAGCTAGCAATTGATATCAGTAAGACAACTATCAAATAACTATTACACAAGAGATGAAGCTTTCAGCAATCTTAAATTGCCTTGAATTTACTTACAGCTTCCTTGGTCCATGTCTTGCATATATTACCCAAAAATAGTGTATCACTATCTTGGCTTGGTGAAACACCACATTGTTTCCTGTTAACCTGGAATTTGGTAGTAAAAAACACATGATTTAACATGTTATCAAAATCATTTCTTTCCTATAAAACTATGACTACGTGAGGAAAATACCACAAGGTTTTTTAGCTCTACACAAGCTCATTTTGCCTATTCTACAGTTGCAAAACGAAGGAATACAAACCCCTTGTTCTTCTTTGTCTGAGCATTCATCATAAGCCTCACTTCAGCAACATCTCCAACTGCACTAAAGATTTTCCTAATATCCTCCTCAGTAGCATCTTTGTCCAATCCCCCAACAAAGATTTTAAATTCCTTTTGTTTGCGCCTCTTTTTGAACACATCATGATGCTCCTGTTCATCTGCATCCGCCAGTTCAACATGATCTTCAGCAGCATGTTCTTCCTCCTCAGGCTCCAACTTCTCCGTGGGATCTTCCATCTCTCCCTCAAGTACATCACCCTCTTCATCCTCACCAACATCCTCATCCTTAACCTCTTCCTCCACATCATGTACCTCTTCTTGAACCTTCCCTACAACTTCTTTCTCATCATCATCCTCAACTACATACTCCTCAGATTCGGATCCTTCTAGATCATTATCCTGCAAATCCAACGTTCCCCTTTTTCAAATTCCTCAACAGTATCTTTTACATCATTGTCTTCTTCTGTCAGGCATAAAGGTAATGAGTATACTTTCATGTGGCTAGGTGTCACCTTGGTATCCCAGAAGCATTCCAGCAGAATGGAACAATAATCCACAATTAGTTAGGTCCTTTATAACCAACTTAAATATATAGGATGTTAGCTGAAAGGAACGTAATAAGTAACATGAGCATATAAATTTTCCATATACGGCGATCCTCATAGATGCAGCGGATCGGCTATCTCATACTTCACATTTGAATCAGTGACCGATGCAACTTGATAACACAGGTAAACCTATTATTTGCTATAAAAATAGAAATAGATAACAAAGCATCTGGGGTTAGCTAACCCTACTCAACCCATTTTGACAATCCCTGAAAACTTACCCATTTGATCCATTACCCAACACATTTGACCTACCTATTTTTACACTAAATACTTGATGAGGACTAATCGACCTAAGATCTTGGTTGATTCACATAATTTTCGGAGTAAACATCTTTCAAATTAGGCTAAAAGAAGAGTCACACGATACATTTGTTATGTCAGACACTTGGGATTCAATTGGTACAAAACAGAAAACATTAAACTATGAATTCAATATAATTTTATGAACATGTTCCATTTATCCCAACATTCTAAGGATGGTTTTGGATTTCTTGTTCAAAAATTGCTTGTCTATTTATAAGTAGATGTCTATTTATAAGTAGATACCTATAAGAAAAAGCTGATCAACTTATAAGAAAAAGTTGGTCCACAAATATACCAACCAAAAGTTCCATGCCACACTTCTTCCCAAATGCTATGTACAGCAAGTAAGGCAAAATAGAAAGAAAAAACGACAATAAAGAAAAAGTTACTGACCTTAAGTCGCTGATAATTTGATATTTTGTTGAGAGAACCTTTATTTGCTGTGACTTACAACCATGACAACCAAAAACATCTAAAAGTACAAAATCCCCATCCCATGTAAACTTTCAAACTTTATTATCCACCCACATAAGTCAGCCTTTATATGTTAAATTTCCGCAATCAGGCGCCATTTCCACGTATTCCTCAAACAGTTTCTTTGTACACATATAGAAGCTTAAAAAGACCAGCAACATAAACCATAACAAAAACTCGTTTTTCAGACCATAAAGTCAAGAAAATTTAAAAGTTAGCTAATAAAGCTTACATAGTTGATAAGACTTGCATAGTACGAAGCAGAATCTGCATCCTTAAGATCTGCATAACTTTAATTCCATTTAGCAACCCTCACTGACGGCAAAGTACATGAATAACTGTTGGAAACACAAAAAGTGTCGGTCACTTTCAAGTTGTAACAGGTCTTAGCTCGTAGTTAGTGTAATGATTAGATTAGTAATCTAGTCCGGCCCAAGGCCCATGGGAAGCCCATCATAGCCCATGGCCGGCCTATAGGACCTATATAAGCCCCTCTCCTAGTTTTGGAGAGGTTGGTTGTTCCATTTGTAACATTTCATCATAATACACTTCATCCATTCCATCCATTCTCTATCTCTAACATCACAACCCACATCTCACTCTTGTTCTTGGTTTGATCATAAGATTACTAGAATTCTACAATTGGTATCAAGAGCCATGGAGTGGTGTGCTTAGTTTTTGTGTTTGATTTGTGTTCAAAAACCTTTACAAAGAACAAATTTTTGATTCAAAATTTTTTGGCTTAAAATCCTTAAAGTTTTCATTTTTATTGTTCCTATAGGGTTAGTAACACTAGTTGTACAAGAATTTTTACTAAAAATCATTCAAAAATGTGTTTTTTTGAGTTTTGAAAATTTGGGTTTCGGAGTAGTTGGAACCGAACGAGTGAACCGAACGAGTGAACCGAACGAGTGACAACCGAACTAGATAAAAAAAATTATTTTTTTCAAATTTAAACTCATCAACTCAAATTATAAATTATACGGTTATTTCTTTGACTTGTAAAATCCCGTGAAACAAACACTTGTTTTCCCGGTTTTGTCAAGAATTGTAAAATCCCGTGTAATTTCATTTCAAGACTCAACAAACACATAACCAAACACAATTTCTTTCTACCACCGAACGATCAATTTGTAATCTTTTTGATACCACAATGACGACTCTTGCCGATAAGTCACTTCTTTCTGGAGGAGACAACAAACCACCAATGCTTGAAAAACACTTGTATGATTCATGGAAAAGCAGAATGGAATTGTATATGATGAATAGACCACATGGAAGAATGATTCTTGCCTCTGTTGAAAAAGGACCACTTGTTTGGCCTTCAATCACTGAGGATGGAGTAACAAGGCTTAAGGAATATGTTGAACTGACTCCCGCTGAAGCCATTCAAGCTGATTGTGACATCAAAGCAATAAACATCATTCTCCAAGGCCTTCCAACTGAAATCTATGCTCTTGTGAGTCAACATCGTGTGGCAAAAGATCTTTGGGAGAAGATTAAACTGCTAATGCAAGGAACGTCGTTAACAAAACAAGAACGAGAGTGCAAGCTGTATGATGAATTTGATAAGTTCACTTACAAGAAAGGAGAGACGCTACATGAGTACTACTTGAGGTTCACTCTGTTACTCAATGATATGAACATCTACAAGATGCCATTGGAGCAGTTTCAAGTTAACACCAAGTTCTTAAACACTCTTCCTGATGAATGGAGCAAATTTGTTACTGATGTTAAATTGGTCAAAGACTTGCACACTACCAATATTGATCAACTTCATGCTTACCTGCAACAACATGAAAGACATGCAAATGAAGTTTGTTTGATGCATGAACGCAACTCCGATCCTCTTGCTTTAGTTGCATCTCACCAATTAACTCAGCCAATTTATCAATCTCATCTACACACTCACCAAAGTCTCTATCTTAACTTCATGTTTCACCATATCAGTCTTCACAGTTTGTCACACCTCATCAGACTCAACAATTCACAACCAATCAATCAACACCTCTTTCAATCACTTATCCATCAAATGAGTACCAATCCACCGTTCACCACAACGTTTATTCTCCACAACCATCAATCCCACAATTGGAATATGCTCCCTCAGCCTATCAACAGCAACAACCTGAATTTTCCCAACCAGACTCCGGTCTAGTTGTTCCAGTGTTTCAGAAAGGGGATGATCCAATTGATGCGATTAATCACATGATGTCGTTCTTAACTGCTGTTGTTACGTCCCGGTATCCTACTACCAACAATCAGCTAAGGACTTCGTCAAACCCTCGTCAACAAGCTACCATCTATGATGGAAAAGTAACTGTGCAACCTGTTCAGGGAAGACAAACTACTTATGCTGCTGGAACAACAAGGAAATACACACCTGGAGCAAGTGGAAGCAACACAGGGAAACAACGGACTGTCATTTGTTACAATTGCAAAGGGGAGGGTCATATTGCCAAGCAGTGTACTAAGCCCAAGAGGAAAAGGGATGAAACATGGTTCAATGATAAAGTGTTGCTGGTTCAAGCTCAAGCAAGTGGTCAAGCTTTAACAGAGGAAGAAATAGCATTTTTGGTAGATCCAGGACTTCCTGACATTCAAACCTCTCAGACTGTCATCACTCACAATGCTGCTTATCAAGCCGATGATCTGGATGCCTATGACTCTGATTGTGATGAACTCAACTCAGCCAAGATCGCTCTCATGGCGAATCTCTCCAGGAATGGCTCAGATGCACTCACTGAGGTACACAATCCAGATAATCTGACCTATGATTTATTCAATCAATGATTTATTTAATCAAAAAGTGAGCTGATATGACGTGATTCTGAAAAGTCTATGACTGTGAGTCAGTCAGGAAACTGAAATAACTAGATAGTTGTAGCAATATCATTCCTTATTCTCAGTAATTGGAGTGAACACAACAGGAAACTGTCAAGAATTCTGACTCTTCTACTCATCATGATGTCATTCATGATTACTATCTATGTTTGAATAATTTAACTACCCAAAGACGCATGCACCAATGTTAATCTGGAATATAAAAGTACCAATCAAAGCTTTTGAATACCGAAGCTAGATCAGATATAAAGAAGAGGTTTAAAGATTTGAAAAGAAATGCAAAATGTTGAAAATAGTTTTTCAGGATTCAAATGAACGGTATGCCCGAGATTGTACGTCTTAAGCAAAATCTTTTCGAACAGTGCAAGAAAAGGATTCTTTTAATGATAACAGTTTCTGATCTCAAAAAATGATTTAATAATTGAAGAAACAGAAATATTGATAGAGAAATTTACTTTATAAAAGAAAATTAAGCAACTTGGATACATCATTTCTAAAAGAGGTCAATTAGCGCAAACTGTTCCATATGATGACTCTAATCCAATATTTAGTATGACATTCCACGAAACAAGCATTCAGTTTTGAAAAACCTTTCTATTTGTAGAAAAGTTAAGGGTAGTCAAAGCCAATGTGTATGAAGGGAATATCCATTCTTTAAAATGGATACTATTTGTGGTTCATGATTCTGTTGAGAAATTAATGTTTGTGAAGAGAGTCTTTCAAAATTGATTTTTGAAAGTACAAGTTCACAAAGGTTGCATAACATAGTTCGGTGACACTAAACCTATTTAATTTTGCTGTTCTTACATAATGATTACTACAAACGATTTGTCGACAATCTGATTTTTTTTGTGAAACATGCCTATTGGAAAAGCGACTTCTAGTCCCAGCTTTGACGCATGGTCTTCTTCTCCAACCATCAAAGTTAAATGGTTCCAAAAGAACTTACCAAATGTAAGTATGGTGTATACTTGCTTGTAAGAGCTCTAATGTAGCTTTACTGGGCTTTGATTGGTGTCAAAGAATGAACCACTGCCACAGCTATCCACTGAGGGCTTGTGGGGTATGACATACATAGGCTTGTTTTCGAGATGAAATAATTTCGTTTATAAACCGATGAAAAGATATCTTTCAATAACTTCAATCTAAATACTTTGGTTGAAGAAACATTGACGATATCATAATGTCTTTTACTACATAAAGGATACAGCTGTCGAAACACAACATCGCTTAGAGTCAGACTTTCGAAGTTTAAATTATACCATGTTTGAGATGAAAATGATACGAACTCTTGGCACAAGCCATTATAATGATATTGTAAAAAATGTTTGTGAATTGTCTGTGAATGAAGGGTGTCAAACTGGTGACCATGAATGTCAAAGGGTCTCGATAAATCAAGATCTGAGGCTTCTCAAATAAAAAGGATGTGTTGATAAAAGAAAACTTACGATAAACTTTGTAAGAGTTTTCGACTCTTGAAAACATTTGCATCATCTTTGGAAGCTGGATTCTTCAAACTTAATCAGGAAATTTTCAACATCAGAAAACAGTGTTTTAAATTCAAAATGCTCCAAAAGTTTTCTCTAGTTGTTTTGAATTATGTGAATGAGGGCGCAGTCTCAAGCCAAAAGACAAAGTCATTGTCAAGTTGGAAAGAGCTAATTAATGTCTTAAATGGGAAAATGTGGATGATTAGTACAGTCCAAATGGAATGGATGAAATGAGGACTCATAAAAATTGAATTGGAACATGAGTGACTATATCTTATTACATGAGATATGAGCATTTGAATACAGAACTTATATAAACAACTTTATGACTCGATTAAAGACCAAAACGTGTTAATCAATAGATCAATGGATGCGTGAATTTTACAAGTTAATATAATGTTGGGGAAATTTCATGATAATTAAATGCAAAACTTCAGGACAAGGTTTGGTCATATGCAGCCCTAAAAAAATGAGTTAAGGAAACTTAAAGGAAAAGCTTTAGTTAAGAGGCTTACTAAGGACCACTCTGTTGATCCAATAAGTGTCTAAGGTATTAATATGGAACCATTCCGCCCAAATTGTTTGAATAAATAGGATGCTCACTCCTCGTATATTAAGCTTTTACACAGGAAGAAATAAAAAAATTAAGGGCTTTGGTCCTTAGGGATATAGTCGAACAGGGTAAATAGCGAATTATCCTCAAGAATTCACTTTTCAGATCTGCTTTAGGTTTACCATAAGTATTCTGGATTTGCTTTCACACATAAGTGATCTTTGCCTAGCATTAACCATTTTGGTAGCTCAATTAGTTGATGGTCTCACGAGGAAAAAAAGGACAAGAAAGTTAGGGTTTGTCCGAATCGATCACATCCACAGATGCTAGAAAACACGAAAAACAGTGCTCGACTTCAGACTTAGTTTCTAACAAGCGTGTGTTGCATTCTATTGGGGAGTAAATGACTTTCTACTAGTGCTAGAGGATTCTCAGCCTTCAAGCAATACCAGGAATGATAGGATTCAGCAAACACCAAGTAGTAATTCGAAGAAATAAAGTAGTAGCTACACCTAGGAACGCTAAATCTAGTTTTGAATAAAAGGAAATAATGGTACTGTTAAAGTTATGGATCTGGTCTCGTGCAGGTACTGCCATGAAGCAAGATAATTCTGTTTATGTCTGTTATTACCAGTGTTGTTTGCAAGTCTTCTTTATAATGTGTGTGTTTCTAATTCTATGAATGATGTGAAATTTCGTGCTAAACCTAAGAAGAGTAAATCTAAGAAGAGTAAATCTAAGAAAGATATTTGGAAACCAACAGGAAAAGTGTTCACTCAGATAGGATATATTTGGCAAGTACCCTACCGGTCAGGGACCTTAATCTATTGTAGGAAATGCATGCCCTTTAACTAGGATTAACACTACTAATGAAGTGCCTTCTAGGAAACCAATTGTTCTAGAATCTGAATCACCCAAACCTGTGGTTAAATTGGTATACTCAAGGAAACCTAGGAAGAATAAGAATACTGAGTCTGTTAGCAAAACGAAGGTTATAAACACCATTGTTGCTAACAAATTGGATCCCAGGTAAATCATCTTGCGGGATCGATTAAAAACCAATATTCCATCTACTTCTCTTAATGAATGCAGGTTGTCCAAATTGTCCTCTGGTATTTGGACTCCGGTTGCTCGAAGCACATGACCGGAGATCGCTCTCAGCTCACCAATTTCATTAGTAAATTCTTGGGTACAGTTAAATTCAAAAATGATCAAGTTGCAAAGATAATGGGTTATGGAGACTATCCTTTGATTGGAATGTTTACTATTCAAGGGTTTATTACGTTGAAGGATTGGGCCCTTAATCTATTTTCTGTAGGACAATTCTGTGATTCTAATTTGAAGTTTTGAAGTGGTTTTTTCAACACACAATTGCTTCATTCGCAATAAGAAGGTGTTGATTTTATTGATGGGATCTCGAGGGATATTCTTGTGATACACTCTCACTTGGGATTGATGGCATCCTTCCCATTTGTCTATTGTCAAAGGCGTCTAAAACCAAGTCCTGGTTATGGCATCGTCGTCTATCTCACTTGAACTTTGGTGCTATTAATCATCTTGTAAGACATGGACTTGTCTGAGGTCTCCCTAAGCTCAAGTTTGAAAAGGATCACTTATGTTATGCATTGTGCATTAGCAAAATAGTTCAAAGAAACCCCACAAACCCAAATATTGAGGCACCAATCAAGAAAAACTCTATATGTTGCATATGGATCTGTGTGGGCCAATGCGGGGTCGCGAGTTAGTGTCAATGGAAATGTAAAGAAGTTACATCCTCGTTATTTATCGACGATACTCTCGCTTTATCATGGGTAAATATGTTTGCAGATCAAAAGGATAAAGGCTCCAGCTTTATTATTTCTTTTTGAAGTGATCCAAAAGTACGACCTTAACTGGAAAACCGTTCGTCCATCAGAAACAGATAAGGAACTGAGTTGTTAATCATTACATTGGCGGTGAATATTATGAGAAGGTTGGCATCTCTCATGAAAACATCCGTTGCACGCTCTCACAGCACCAAAACGGGTTGTTGTTGAAAGACGAAATGTACGCTAAATTGAAGAAGCCACACGTTATGTTTAATTTTTGCAAAAGCTCCTTTTTATTTCTTTTGGGCAGATAGAAGCGGTTGCCACAGCCATGTTATGTATATACCACAAACTCGTTCCATGATACATCGTCGTCACCGGTAAAAACCACCATACGAGCTTTACACGTACGAACAATCCCGTAGAAATCGCTACACCTCTCCCCGGCAACGGCGCCAAAAATTGATCCGGTCCAAATCAATACGTATAAAATATATAATATATAGATACGTACTAATAAGGATAGAAACAATTATAGTATAGTATAGTATTACCGTCGGGTTCTAGAAAAAACGCTTTTAACCAAAGCGATATCTCAAAAACCTTACGGGTCGTTTCCTCGACGAGAGGTGAATGGAAATCTACGTTCAAGTTGTAAATCAAGCTTGAATAGCATATAAGTTTTGATTTGGTTTTATACTAAAAATTAAACTAAAATTAATTCTAAGATTAAAACGACAAGTTTATATTAAAATTGATCTAAAAGAAAACTAAAATTATACTAAACAATTAAGCTACGAGAATTATACTAAATTGATCTAAAAGATAATAAAGATGCAAATGCTTGCTAAGTGATGTGAAAAGTTCATTAAGTGTGAATTAAGGTTAATTAACGAATTAATGTCTTTAGAAAAGATAGTTATCTCACAACGTTGGTTTTTATTGACAAAAATCTCTTAAAAAGGTATTAATTTCTAGATAAGTCGTTTAACTAATTTTTCGGATTTTGTCCTTAAAATATTTAAACCACAAATCTTAAATAATCAAAATTATTAATTAATTAAACCTTTTTCAAATCCACACTTAAATCACAATTCCACTAATCACTTAACAAGCATTAATAAAACTACTCACTACTCATAATGAAATAAAAACTAAACATTTTAAAAATAAAGCTACACTAAGCATGGCATAAATCAAAGCATATTATAAAACAATAAAAATAAAACTACACTAATTAATTGAAAAAAGATTAGAAAATGAACCGAATTGGAGACCCGCAATTTAAACGAATACCACCCGATTTATTTAACTAAAACAACTAATTCTCCTCGAAATCTTTTAATACCCAAATCATTTATTATTCCCTTAATCTCTCTATCGACCAATTGCTGTTCATGCATCATTTCCTCGATACTCATATCCTCTATTTTCTTTCTTCCATCTCTTATTATCTCTTCAAATTTTTCTTCCAATTTATTAAGGATTTGTAGAATTCCTTGATGATCGACGGAATCTTGCGGGGGTTGTGAGTGGTCAAAACCGGAATAATCATAACTCGGATTAGGTTCATAGCAAGTTTCATTGATCGGTTGACATTGGTAAGTCTCATGAGGACCTCCACAGTTTTCACAACAAAAATATTGTTGTGGAAGAGTTTGTGAATCATGTGGGAAACAATCAAAATTTTGATTATAGCACGGTTCCAGCTCAGGAATGATCGGATCTTTTGGTGGACAGTTGTAACCGAAATGAGCACCTTTTCCACAAAATTCACAAATGCATTTTTGACAAAAAATCCCATTTAATGAATCACCGCACTCATAACAATTAAGATCGATTTGTGGAGAATCTTGTGGAATATCCACACCGGGGTCTTGATCAACAACGCTTGGCTCTCGAGGAGCATTAACAACGTTGGTATTGTCATTGGATGACTCGGAAGTATCTTGAAAATTTTGGAAAACTCCATTATCAACACAATATGCAAACAAATCTTTTTCAAATTTCATACGTATAAGAGTACATCCATGACAATACGGACCATCGACCGGGGTTCCACACACCGCACAATGCTGAGAAGAGTCGGACACAGGAACAATGATTTGGTCTTTGAGATTTCCTATCGAACAACACTCTTTAGTGTACCAACTTCCACAAGTTGAACACTCTTTGATTGCATAACGGGATTTTGAACGATTAAGCGCCATAAGAATTAAACGTTATCGAGGATAAGGAAAATGAGAATTAAACAAATAAGAGGAATAAGAAGAATATTTTTAGCTTTTCCGAATAATACATAAAAGAATTTGAGATTGAGAAGATTCTTTTTGGGGGGAATTAAATTTTTTAGTTTTTATTAGGAATGGAA
Organism: Tanacetum coccineum; assembly: GCA_026074375.1. Classification (NCBI taxonomy): domain Eukaryota; kingdom Viridiplantae; phylum Streptophyta; class Magnoliopsida; order Asterales; family Asteraceae; genus Tanacetum; species Tanacetum coccineum. The sequence continues at coordinate 33,974 of BQNB010007063.1, forward strand.
ACAAAAATATTTTTGGTAACCGTTTATTACAAGCTTCACGATAAGTCTCTAAGAGTACGCACAAGTGAGCGGAAAAGCTTAGCGAGCCGCAATGACTACTTAGAGAATAGCTATCACTTTTCCTTAAACTCACCTTATAGTTTGTAAACTTAAAGGTCCGTCGTACCTCGCAAGTACTTCACGATTTGTTTTGTTGTTAATTGGAATGGTTTAAGATGGATAGCTAGTATCCAAATGTTTATTATTTTTTTTTTTTTCTAATTCGATAGGAATCGAATTAATGAACTTTTTATATTTTTATAGAAAAATAGCAAAATAACTTCCAAAGGAAGGATCTTCAAAACTCTACTTCGACGAATACTCTTCAATAATCGTTCACGACTTCCCCGGCAACGGCGCCAAAATTTGGTTCGTGTAGAAACAAACAAATTTAATATACTTATAGTATTAATCCCGTAAGAATTCTTTCCAAAATACTTCTCAACCAAGAGAAATATAAGGTAAAAATCTCACAAGAGAAAACACAATTTGTATATTTTTATCCGGGAAGTATTTTTTCTCGGGTCGTGTCCCAACGAAATCGTGAATTGAGAATTTAGGAATAATTCGGATTCGAGTTTAGAATAGTAAAGGATTTTTGATTTGTTGATTACACTACGAAATATAATAACATGAATTGAAAAGTAATTGAATAGCACGAAATTTAAATGCACAAAACGTAAAAACGCGAGCTAAAATTGAAATTTAAAATCTAAAGCACGACTTTTAACAAATTTTATACCTAAAAAATCTCAATTAAAATGAAAATTAGGAAAAGAATTAGAATTTTTTATGTATTTTTGAATTTTTTATGATTTTTCTAAGATTTAATGAATTAACAAAAATAAACTTTTTCTAAAAATTAACACTAAAATTTTTCTTTTATTTTTCAAAAATACTAGATTTAAAATGAAAATTAATGCAAAAAGAATTTTAATTTTTCAACTATTTTTCTATTTTCTATGAATTTTCTAGAAAAAGGTATTAACTAAATTCTATTTTAATTCCTAGAAAATACAAATTAAATGAGAAAAATATAGAAAAATGGTTTTTAAACTCTTAAAAGGTGCAGAAATTTAATGGTATGAAAAGCCCTAAATTTTAACAATCAATTGAACACTAATTTTATTTATTAAAACTAAACCCTAAATTTTATAAAACTAAAAACTAAAATTTAAATCTATTTTATTTATTTAAGAAAGACAGGGTAGAAATGGTAAAAAGGGAAAGAATAGGGTAGGCGGGAAAACTTAAGAAAATTTACACTATAGAAGAAACGGGTAACCTTGAACTTTCAAAGACTTGCAAAACAAACCCTACGATTGTGGCTTATTTTTGGCTTATTAAAAAGTGAGAATTAGCAAAAACTTAAAACTACAAAGTTGTTAAACAGCTTATTCCCTACAACTTTAACAAAAGGACATTTAGCTTTTAACAACACAATAAGCTACAAAATTAGCAAATAGATTGCTGTTACAGAAAGTTGTGTTTAAAAACTTATTTAGATCTTTGGCTTATATTGAGCTTATTTCTAGGTGAAATTTGAAACTAAAAGATGCTATGTGAAGTTTAAAATGTATACTAAAGGATTCTATAGAAAAATAAGCTAAATTTTCACAAAGATTTTAAGAAAAATGAACTGAAAAATGCTAACTCTTGCTGGTGCACTTGGTTCTGCTGTAATAAGCTGCTGATGCAATTGGTGTTAGACAAAGATGTAGGCTAACTTTGAGAGTTAATTACTTCACTAAATGATCCTAAGGAAACCAAAGCAACTTTGAACTATAAGTTTCTTTTAAAATCCTAACATCTAAACTTCTCTAAATCTGAAATTTGCCCTGGTGCTAGAATATGAGTTTTTACACTCTAACTTTTATAAAACTAAACTCTAACTTCTAAAAGCTGTTTAAAAACTTGTATTATAACCTAACTCAACTAATTGAAAGGCTTTGACAAAGTAAGGTTGACTTTAAAAGTCAAATTGAGCTTTAACCAAACACTACCTTATTGTGACTGTCAAAACCAAATGAGCTTAAAAGCTGGTTTGAAAACTAATTAAGCCAAAACCTTTTACCTACTCACACTAAATTTGACCTACTTAAACTAATTAAGCACTTAAAACTACAGCTTATTAGGAAAAATAAGCAAGTTTATCTCCAAGGCTTATACTACTCACTTATGACAGAAATTGAAAAAGTACATTCAAGCTTGGTTTTAAACTAAACTAGCTTTAAACTAACAATATTATAAACTGACTTAACTAAATGAAACAGTAATAGACATTAAAATTCAATAGAGAACGAAATTTGTAATAAGCTAAAAATTGCTAAATTGAATTTGAGACAGTAAAAACCTGAAATGGAGTTGTCTCAGCAAATAAGCCACTCTAGTAGAGTGAGTGGCTTAGAAATGAATCACCTAGGTGGCACCTTGCCTCTAGACCAAAAAGCATTAAGCTCAATAAGCTAGATGAAGCTTATTTCTCCTTGTTGCTTGAAATTGAACTCAAAACACTTAGGTAATCATGATGTTGATTAAAATGAGAAAATTAGTGCTTAAGAAACAAAGTTTAACTAAAATTGAGCTTATTAGAAGCAATAAGCTCAAACGAGCTTATTTAGAGCTTATTTGATAAAATCAACTTGATATTGAAATCAAATACCACAAAAAGATTGTAAACTGAATGAGATTACTAGAATTGTAAGGTACAAGTTGAAAAAGAAGAGTACAAGAGCTTAAAAACTTAATTGCTTAAAGTGAAAGAAAAGTGCTTAAAATTCGAGAAATTACAAAGAGAAATTTAAAACAGAAAAAACAACCACAGAAAAATGATCCTAGGGGTGCTATTTATAGAGGATGGGAGAAGAGGAGGGAAGTCTTCTAGAAAAATCCTTTAAATCTCAATCGTTGATCTTTTGAAGTTGATTTGTAGCCGTTGGATGAGAAAGATGAGGTGTCCTGGCCAATTAGCTGCTGCCACGTGGGCGTTTAGGATTGGAGAGAGTGTATGAACGAGCTTGGGTTTTATAGAGGAGCGGGGGAGGGAATTTTCGAAGTTGGGTTTGTGTAGAATTTGGGCGGGAAAGTTTGTTGAGTTGGTTGAAGCTGTTACGAGAAAAGCGGGTTTGTTTTGAATGTTTGGAATGTTAACACTTGTGGTCCTTGTCTTTTCTCCGCCCAAGTTGTAGTGTTAAATCAAGTTTCAAAACAGCAAGTTTGGCCCTTGTGTTTGATATCTTCCTTTTTCTCCTTTTAAAACACTTTCTTCACTTACAAACTTTAGTCCTTGAACACTCTTAAACTTCAAAGGTAAGTCGTCAACGTTGAAGGACTTGTTAACTTTATCCTTTGACTTCATTTTGGCTTTGAATTTCCTTTTTGCTGAGTTCGGACTGATCCGGCTTGATTTCGGCTGATTCCTTCACTCTTGCGCTTGTCTCTTTGTCTTTTCCCGTTTCTTGTTGTGTTTTTGACTGTTTTTGGCTTCTTTTGTCGTTTTAAATCCTTTCCTGCACAATTGGACACAAAAGCACACTTTTTCTATTCTTTTGGCATTTTTATGGCTTTTATTTGGCAAAATCCCGGGTAATTTTGTATACAATTAAGCAAATATCAAAGAGCAGATGGGAACTGTATATGTTGAATACACCTCATGGAAGAATGATTCTTGCCTCTGTTGAAAAAGGACCACTTGTTTGGCCTTCAATCACTGTGGATGGAGCAACAAGGCTTAAGGAATATATTGAACTGACTCCCGCTGAAGCCATTCAAGCTGATTGTGACATCAAAGCAATAAACATCATTCTCCAAGGCCTTCCAACTGAAATTTATGCTCTTGTGAGTCAACATCGTGTTGCAAAAGATCTTTGGGAGAAGATTAAACTACTAATGCAAGGAACGTCGTTAACAAAACAAGAACGAGAATGCAAGCTGTATGATGAATTCGATAAGTTCACTTACAATAAAAGGAGAGTCGTTACATGAGTACTACTTGAGGTTCACCTGTACTCAATGATATGACATCTAACAAGAGGCCATTGGAGCAGATTCAATTAACACCAAGTTTTTAAACACTCTTCCTGATGAATGGAGCAAATTTGTTACTGATGTTAAATTGGTCAAAGACTTGCATACTACCAATGTTGATCAGCTTCATGCTTACCTGCAACAACACGAAAGACATGCAAATGAAGTTCGTTTGATGCATGAACGTAACTCCGATCCTCTTGCTTTAGTTGCATCTCACCAATTACCTCCGTCAACTTATCAATCTCATCTACACACTCTCCCGAACTCTCAACTTCAACATCATGTTTCACCATATCTATCTTCACAGTTTGTAATACCTTATCATACTCAACAATTCACAACCAGTCAATCAACACCTCTTTCAATCACTTATCCATCAAATGAGTACCAATCCTTAGTTCAACACAACGTTTGTTCTCCACAATCATCCATCCCACAATTGGAATATGCTCCCACAACTTACCAACATCAACAATCTAAATTTTCCCAACTAGACTCCGGTCTAATTGTTCCAGTGTTCCAGAAAGGGGATGATCCAATTGATGCGATCAATTATATGATGTCATTCTTAACTGCTGTTGTCACATCCCGGTATCCTACTACCAACAATCAGCTAAGGACTTCATCAAACCCTCGTCAACAAGCTACCATCTATGATGGAAAAGTAACTGTGCAACCTGTTCAGGGGAGACAAACTACTTATGCTGCTGGAACAACGAGAAAATACACTCCTGGAGCAAGTGAAAGCAACACAGGGAAACAACGGATTGTCATCTGTTACAACTGCAAAGGGGAGGGACATATTTCCAAGCAGTGTACTATGCCTAAGAGAAAAAGGGATGAAACATGGTTCAATGATAAAGTGTTGCTGGTTCAAGCTCAAGCAAGTGGTCAAGTTTTAACAGAGGAAGAAATAGCATTTTTGGCAGATCCAGGACTTCCTGACACTCAAACCTCTCAGACTGTCATTACCCACAATGCTGCTTATCAAGCCGATGATCTGGATGCCTATGACTCTGATTGTGATGAACTTAACTCAGCCAAGATTGCTCTCAAGGAATCTTTCCAGAATGCTCATATGTAACACTGAGGTACACAATTCGATAAACTGGCCTATTATTATAAGACATCAAAAGTAAAGCAGATAAGATGTCTTCTGTAAAGTCTTAATGATGTGAATCAGACAGAAACTGAAATAACCAGTGATAGCAATATCATTCCTTATGCTGCATTATATAGTGAAAACACAACACAGGAAACTGCCAGAAATTCTAACTCCTTCTGCTCAAACAAGATGACCCGATATTATCATGTTTGAACAATTAAATACCCAAGTGATGAACTGCACCAATGTTAATCGGAGTATAAAAGTGCCAATAAAGCTTTGACTACCAAGCTTGACAGATATAAAGAAGAGGTTAAAGATTTGAAAGAAATGCAAAATGTTGAGAACAGTTTTTCAGGATCATATGAACAAGTAGCCGAGATTGAACTCTAAGCAAACAACTTTCTAAAAAAAATCTAACAAGTGCAAGAAAAGGATCTTTAAAGAAAATAGTTTTCTGATCTCAAAAATGTTTTAAAATGGGAGGGTGGAAGAAACAGAAATATTGATAGAGAAATTGCTTTAGAAACAGAAATTAAGCAATTATAATATCATTTTCAAAAAGAGGTCAATCTTGCCAAACTTCATTAGAGACTAAATCCAAATTTGTTATGAATCAATCACAAAACAAGCTATCGGTTTTGAAAACCTTCTATTGAAGAAAGTTTGGGGAGTCAAAGCAAACACTGAATGAGGAATGTCATTCTTAAAATGGATACTATTGTGACTTCTGATTCGATGAGAACATTAATGCTTTTGTGGAAGAGAAGTCTTCAAAATGCTTTTGAAAGAACAAGATCTAATGGTTGTAAAAAAAAAGGTGAACAACTAACCATTAAATTATGCTTTTCTTAATAACCATACACCAAACGATTTGTTGACAATCTGATTTATATAGTGAACATGCCCTATTGGAAAGCGACTTCTCCCGCCTTTAGACCCATCTCCTTCTTCCACAACCAACAAAGTTGAGGTTCCAAAAGAATTTCCTAAAGTGAGTATGGTGAATACTAGCTTGAAAGAGCTTAAACGCCATCTTGCAGCTTTAGACCGTTGTCAAAGAAAGAAACACTGCCACCAAAGCTATCAACTGAGGACGTGGGGGTTGAACATACAAAGTTTTGTTTTTGAGATGAAATTATTCCGTTTATAAAAGAATTAAAAGATATCTTCAATAACTTTAATCAATACTTGGTTGATGAACTTGCCGATGTCCAAAATGTCTTTTATCAAATGGAACCACGCTGTCAACAACATCGCTTGATCCAGAACTTCAAAGTAAAATGAATCAAGTTTGAGTGAATGAACGACTCTTGCACAAGCCATTGATTCATGATATGTAAAAACTGTTGTGAATTTGTCCTGTGAATGATGGTTGTGTAAAACTGTGAATGAAATGTCAAAAGTGTCTCGAACACAACGACTGAGCTCCAACAAAAAGGTTGTTTTTGTTTGATAAAGAAACTTACGATAAACTTTGTAAGAATTTTACAACTCTTGAAAAACATTGCATCACTTTGGAAGCTGATTCTCAACTTAATCAAGAAATTTTTCAACAGAAAAACAGTGTTTTAGATCAAAATGCTCCAAGTTTTACTCAGTTGTTTGAATTGAGAGCTCAGTCTCAAGAGAAAGACACAGTCAATAGACAAGTTGAAAGAGCAAAATTAAGTCCTTAAAAGGATATGTGGATGATAGTAAAGTCAAAATGGACATGAATTTAAGAGTTTGATGTCATTTTAATAAAAATAAAGACACTTAACAATGAATTGAACATAGGAGAGACCAAACTGAATGCAGTAGCAATGAGCATTTGAAACATACTTATAATAACTAAAGAAATCAGATTTAAAACCAAAACGTGTTCAATCAAAAGAACAATGTGATGCGTTAATCAAACAAGTCAATATAAAGTCTGGGGAAATTTCTGAAATTTAAATGCAAAACTTCAGTAAACAAGTGGTCCTACAGGCCCAAAAACAGAGTAAGGAAACCTAAATGAAAAGCTTTAGATAAGGTGGCTATTGAACCCACTCTGTTGATCCAAAATGTCTAAGGATAATGTGATACCAATCACACCCAAATTGTTAAATAAAAGGACTTGCTACACCCCTCCTATAATAGACACACTCAGGAAGAAGCTTTGGTCCTTATGTATATATCGAACATGTAAACGCTAATTATCCACAAGATTCACATTAGAGTCTGCCTTAGGTAGACCAAAGTCTTCAGGATTACTTTCACACATAAGTAGGACTTGCCTAGCAACAACAATTTGATCCTCCCCAAAAAACTTTTTAGTTTTTACGGTCACACCGAGGAAAAAGGACAAGAAAGATAGGTTTGGCCGAATCACTCACATCACAGAAAACACAAAACAAACTCGACTTCAAACATATTTCTAACAACTGAGCTGCATTCTACAGGAGTAAGACTTTCTTCTATGCTAGCGGATCACAGCCTTCAGGCAACACACCAGATTGATAAGATAACAGCAACACCAAGTATTACTTCGAAGAATAAAGTAGAAGCTCTACCCTAGAACCATTAAAATCTAGTTTTGAATAAAAGGAGGTACTGTTAAAAGTTAATGATCTGCGTCTGTGCAGAATTCCAAGAAACAGTGGATAATTCTGATATGTCAGTATTAATGGTGATGATTGCATGTCTTTCAGATAATTTTGTGTGTTTCTAATTCTTGAAGATGTGAAATTCCATGGCTAAACGAAGAGAAAAAATCTAATAAAGAGATTTGGAAACCAACAGGAAAAGTGTTCACAAAAGATGGGATATATTTTGGAGACAACTGTCGGACCTCACTCTTGTAGGAAATGCGTGCCCTTTAACTATGATTAACCACTACTAATGAATTGCCTTCTAGGAAACCATTAGATTCCAGACTCTGAATCACCCAAACCTGTTGTTAATTTGGTATATACAAGAACCAATGAAGAATAATAATACTGCGTCCCTTACAAAACTGAGCTTATAAAAACAATATCTAATAACAAACAGGAACCCATTAAATTCACTGGGGACCAACACAAAACCAATGTCCATCATCTTCTCTATAAGTGGATGCAGGTTTGTCCAAATCCGTCCTCTGGTATTTGGACCCGGTTGCTCAACACATGAACCGGAAATCGCTCTCACTTACATTTCATCAGTCAATCTTAGGGTACAGTTAAATTAGGAATGCGCAATTTGCACAAGATAATGGGTTATGGAGACTAATCAGATTGGGATGTTACTAATCAAGGGTATATTACATGAAGTACTTGGCATAAATCTTATTTTCTGTGGGTACAATTATGTGATTCCAATCTCGTAAGTGACTTTCGTCAACACACATGCTTCATCTCAATCTAGAAATAGATGATTATAATATGACGGATCTCGATGGTAACATCTTATACACTCACACTAGGTAATATGATGGCGTCCTCTCCCATTTGTCTCTTGTCAAAGGCCTCTAAAACGCAATTCTTTGGATTATTGCAACGTCTACTAATTCACTTAAACTTGGTGCAATTAATCAACTATCTAGACATGGACTAGTCCGAGGTCTCCCAAAGCTCAAGTTTGAAGGATCACTTATAGTTCGCAAGTGCATTAGGCAAAAGAACAAAGAACCCTACAATCCCAAATCATAGGACACCACTCAAGGAAAAATCTATCTTTTTGCATATTGATCTGTGTGGGCCAATGCGTGCGCGATATGTCAATGGAAAGAAGAACATCCTCTTATTGTCGATGACACTCTCGATTACATGAGTATAAATGTTTGCTAACAAAAGATGAAGCTCCACTCTTATTATCAATTTTTTGAAGATGATCCAAGTACGGCTTAAGGAAACCGTCCGTCGCATCAAAAAAAGAACAGATATTGGAATTGAGTTTGTTAATCCAGACATTGCGTGCATATTATGAGAGGAGCAATCTCGCATAAACATCAGTTGCACGCTCTCCACATCAAAACGGTGTTGTTAAAAGAAACGAAATCGTACGCTAATGAAGCAACCCACACAAGTTAAATTATGCAAATCTCCTTATTTCAATGACCGAAGCGGTTGCCATAGCCTGTTATACCCAAAATCGTTCCATGATATGTCGTCGTCAAGGTAAAACACCATACGAGCTTTTACATGACAAACCTCCCGATCTATCGTATCTTTATGTGTTTGGTGCACTCTGCTACCCAAGAATGATTGCGAGAATTTGTACAAGTAACCATCGAAGGCTGACATTGTAATTCTTGGCTTGCACCCACGAAGAGCATTTCGGATTTACAACAGACGTACAGACGAATAATTGAAACCATTCATGGTTGACTTTGATGAACTGACCGCGATGGCTTCTGAACACAGAAGTTTAGGACCCGTACTTTATGATATGACTCCTGTAACAATCAGTTCAGGACTCGTGCCAAACCCTCCTCCTTCAACACCATTTGTACCACCTTCGAGATCTGACTGGGATTTGTTGTTTCAACCAATGTTTGATGAGTCACTTAATCCCCCACCTTATGTTGATTTACAAGCACCAGAAGTCATTGCTCCTATTCCTGAAGTAGTTGCACTGAACTGCTGTATTAACTGCTTACCTTCCTTAACTACATTGATCAAAGATGCACCATAATCACCAAGAATACTCTCATACAACACAAGAAACTCAAACTCCTATCATTTCTCATAATGTTGAAGAAGATAATCATGATATTGAAGTCGCACATATGGGTAATGATCCGTACTTTGGTATTCCAATTCCAGAAGTTGCTTCTGATCAATCCTCATCATCGGATGTTATTCATACAATTGGGTGCCTTTCGATCACCAAGTTTCTGAACACAATAGCAAATGGACTAAGGATCATCCACTTGAGAATATAATCGGTGATCTTGACAGATCAGTTTCCACACGACTATAACTCCATGACAAGCCTTATTCAGCTACTATGATGCCTTTTCTCACATCAATCGAACCTAAGGAACTACAAAGATGTTATAACTACAAGCATGTAATTGAAGCTATGCAAGAGGAACTATATGAATTTGAACGTCTTGAAGTTTGGAACTTTTTCCTCCTCCCTGATAAGCACTCAGTCATCACTCTTAAGTAGATCTATAAGGTTAAGCTGATTGATTAGGAGTAATTCTGAAAAAACAGGCTTGTTGGTCGCCCATGGTTATCGTCAAGAAGAGGGAACGATTTGAAGAGTCCTTCGCTCCGGTTGCAAGATTAGAAGGCTATCGAATTTCTAGCGTTTGCTGCTCATAATGAACATGGTCCATCTATCAATAGAGTTGAATACTGCGTTTCTTGAATGGTAACTGCGGGAAGGGTTATGTTAGCCACCGGACAGAGTTTGTGGATCTAGACAAACCTAACTACGTGACAAGCTTAAGAAAGCTCTTATGGGAAAAACGAATCTCCACGAGTGTGGTATGATATGTTGTCTTCATTCCTGATATCTAATGACTTCTCAAAAGGCTCAGTGGATCCTACTCTGTTCATCCGTAGAGAAGGCAAGGAACTACTACTGGTACAAATATATGTCGATGACATTATCTTTGCTGCATCTACTCTTGAACTTTGTGATCTATTCACTAAAATCATGTGTTAAAAAATTCAAGATGTCGATGATGTAAAATCTCATTTTTCTTAGGACTACAATTCACAAAGTTCCAAAGGCATCTTCTTAAACCAATCAAAATATGCCTTGAATCACTAAAGAAATATGGATTTTGAATCTGTGACCCCAGTGGATACTCCCATGGTAGAGAAATCCAAATTTTAAATTACTAGATGGAGGAAAAGAAGGGAAAGCCGTAGATCCGTCACACTATCATGGTATGATTGGCACCCTCCTTTATCTCACAGCCAGTAGACCTGACCTACAATTTGCTATATGCATGTGTCCCGGTATCAAATCTCGGCCTACGAAAAGTAACTTAAATGCCGGTAAAAAAGGATCTTTCGGTATCTAAAAGGAACCGTACATTGGGGACTTTGGTATCCAAAGGATTCCTTCCATTGCGACTAACGCATTTTGCAGATGCGGATCATGCTGGTTGTCAAGATACACGTCGTAGCACATCTGGTAGTATAACAACTTTTTGGGTGTTAGACTTGTGAGCTATCCATCTAAAAAGGCAGAAAAGCGCTGCGATATCCATACGAAAGCAGAATATATTGCTTGTCCGGTTGTTGTGCACAGACCTTGGATGAGATCATTAACTTACCGACTATGGCTTTGGCTTCATAAATTCCAATGTAACTGTTATAACGACAAGCTGCTATTACCTTATGCTTCTACAACGTTCAACATTCCAGATGCCAACATGGAAAGACATCAATACACTCATCAAGAAATGTTGAAAATTGGATCGACCTTACTTTGTCAATACGGAGTATCAATTGGCGGACATCTTCACTAAAGCTCTTGGCCGAGAAAGAATTGAATTTCTAATCAACAAGCTGGGTATGCGAAGTTTTACGCCGAGACTCTGAAAAAATTAGCAGATGACGTTGACGAATAGTGGGGTACCTATCGAATATCCATTGTAACATATGTAAAAATATAAACGTCAGAAAAACCAAAAATATTTTTCTTTTTATATAAATTTTTCAAAAACAAAATACAAAAATTAAAAATGAGAAAGAATTACAAAAAGAAAGATTTCAAATGGCAGCCTTTGAAAATCGATAACATTTACAGTCTAGAAATGTCATTCACAATGATACGACCTGTAAACTGAAGTTCGAGCAAGTTTCTAATGTTTTTCAAAACACGCCATATGGCTTGCTTATTATTTCAAATAGTAACCCGCCTTTTTACAGGAGTAAAACATGTCGTCTTAAATACAGTTGTTCTAACCACGGAATTAATTCCGTGCATGGTCTACTTTATGACCATGCAAAGCTTGTGATTACTTTGCATCACAACCCGTGCTTTCTATATTTCCATAAGTGTACGTTTCGTGGCATTTATGAGAAATAAATATGTAGAAATCTTATTTATCATTGTGATGTTGTTTTTGTCACATATAAAATCATTCAATCATCTGAAAACATTTTTCATCATACATTTGTCTTCTCAAACAACGACTACAGCTCTTTAAATAGAAAATGGGTCATTGTTTGAGGGGGAGAGAATGTCAAATCATCTCGTCATGATAACATGAGCTTTTAAAGGGAAAAGGGTTTAAACAATAACGAAATATCTCTTGGTTTGTAAGTTAATTAAGTTTAGCTTGCTTGTGCCTTATGTGTTATTTGTTTATTCCTTTAGGGTGTAGTTTTGCTAAATTAATGTCTATAGGTATGAGAGTTTACAACACCAAGGACATCTGTGCTATGTGTTTAACTTGAATATATCTTATAAAACTTAATTAGCAAAATATAATAAGTTATGTAAACATGAGGGGCCAAAAGTGTTAAAAATAAAATTGTTTTATATCAAGCCCAAACCACCCCCATCCCTGCCACTGTTCATCACACACACACACACACACACACACACTCAAAACACACACACGCACACACACTCAACCGCACACTTCAATCCTTCTCATCAAGAATTACTCAAACTTAAGGTATTATTGTTACATTGTTTCTCACACTCCAATGAACACACATCTCATTCGAATTGCATTTTAATGAGAGTTTGATCTCGATAAACCCTAAAATCAAAATTAGGGTTCATCAAATCAAAGCTTTAGTATAAATCCCAATTGGAATGAGGGGTTTTGATCAAGATGGAGGTGTAGAACATCATGTAAAAACATTTGTTATTGTTTTGTGATTTAAATGTTTCTTTTGTTTGATCTAGTGCTCGGAAAATATGGGTTTATGATAATTAATGTATTAAAGTTATGGGTTTTGAGTGGGATTGCAATAACATGCTTAGTTGTTTCAGCTAGAATCATGTTTGAGCTCTATAGATATCATAACATATTAGTCTAGTTACATTTCCTGGTTCGATAGTTTCATGTTGCTCGTATAATGTCATATTCTCAATCAATGTGAACCTAACTGTTTTATATGTTTAAATGAGCTTGTGTTGATAATATCATATGGAAAAACCTTGCTTGAAAATTGGTTAAAAGTTTAAATCGATCGAACCAAAATTTAACATGAACCGAACCAGTTCAAGTTTCCCATGAACCGAACGAGTAAAATGGGCCGAACGAATGAATATATAGTAAAGACCGAACGAGTATATATACTAGTATAAGCCGAATGAGTAAATTTTAAGTGTAAATCGATCGAGTGTTAAGTGGTATGGACCGAACAAGTTTAATTTATGGGCCGAACGAGAAAATTTTGCTATGGACCGAACGAGTGAATATGAGTGTGGACCGAATGAAGTGTAAAAAGGAGTGGGCCTAACGAGAAAATTTTTCTATGATCGAATGAGTGAATATGAAATTGGACCGAACGAGTAAACTTGTTTATGGACCGATCGAGTAATCCAACTCATGGACCGAACGAGTAAACTTTATCATGAACCGATCGAGTGAAAAATGAATGGAAACAGATCTTGTGCATACTTTTGTGAGTCAAACAAATAAGATTATATTGTGATCCAAACGAGTGCTAATGCGTTAGAATCATAACTAATTTTTGACATAACACACTTAAGATCAGATTTTATTTACTAAGGTTAAAATAATCAAGTCTCATAGTTTAAAATAGACCATTAAAGCTTGACAAAACCAAAGCTAACTACATACACTTAGTTGTACCTAGGTGCCTTTGTCTCATATGCCATTAGTCTATCTAAGATGATTGATCTTCAAAAGTGCTAAAAGTCCATACAGAATCTTAGCCGTCATTGATTGTGTCATATTAAAATTGCAGTAACTCTTTCTTAAACCAAAATCATGGAAATCTCAAAGGCAGATCAGATTGCTTTGGATGATGCTTTGGTTGCTCTTGCGAACCGACTTAAGATTGAAAAGCAATCTTCGATAAGCTCGGATGTCAACTTCCAAAGGATGCAACTCTTTCATTTGTATATGATAGTGTTAAAATCACACCTTCTACAAAGCATTCCAAGTCCTCGGCTGATGTTACCTGAGATTCTACATGCAAGAGATCTGGGCCTCTGCTTATATTCCATAACCGATTCTGTGGCAGATTCAGGACGAACAACACAAAGCACATTCTTAAACTTGATCAATTCAGAGACATACTTCAAATTTGTCCTAAAGTCGGTAATGAAAAGTTTGAAGAACCACCTCTTAAGAAGGAGATTCTCGAATTTCTAGCCAGTCTTGGTCACTCTGGAGAAATAAGAAAGATCACTGATAGTCAAGGTCAAGTAATTGCATCAACCTGGAGATCATTTGCCTGTATCATCAATAAAATATTCTAGTGTAAAACATCCTACGACAGTCTTCGTCTTTCTCAAGCTCCAAAGCATTATAGGGAATGGTACAATAACAAGAAGGTTGATTAAGCAATATTCTTCTGTGGGAGGACTTCATTTACCAGATGAGAATTAAGAATACGAAGAAGGGCAATTCGATGTACTATCCTCGTTTTACCAAGCTAATCATCAACTTGTCATGGCTAAAGACCCTTTATTCCTGAAGAATACAAGGTTAATAGGCACTATGCCAGAGATGACCCCAATTGTTCACGAAATCACAATGTCAATCTCAAGGAATGCAGACACTCGTTGTACGACTATCTACTAGCAGAGTTAACAAACTAGGACATCCGAACTCTGACATACAAAGAGTTATTAGGCTATTGCTACAGGAAAGATTCTCCAAAATAAAAGCAAGTAAGAAGAAAGCCTGATTCTGAATGCAACCACTAAGCATCAGCTCCACAGTCCCCAAAGAAAAGAAAGTGAAGAAGCTGGAAAAGGAAACAGAAGGCTAAAGGGTTAGAGACTATCTCTGAGGTGATTTTGACAGAAGCTGAGCAACTCAAGATAATCACCAAGAGAAGCCGTAAAGAGACTCCACCGCTTCTCATGCCAGCGGGTCTGGTGCAGATGAAGGAACTGGTGTTTCACCAGGGGTTCCCGATGCACCTGATTATGACTCAGATGATGATATCTCCTGGAAGTCAAGTGAAGATGATCAAGATGAAGATAAAAATGAAGATGATGAGAACGTTCAAGATGATGACGATGATGCTAAAAGTGGAGATGATGAACTCAAAAGTCAAGATGATCAAGATGATGATGATGAAGCACAGACTGAATCTGAAGAGATGTGAGATTCATTCATCAAAGCTCCCAACTCATGATGATGAAACAACACATGAAAGATAAAACTAAATGAAAAAAAGAAAATTGGGGACACTTCGATCCTACATTTTTTTTTGTTCATACATCCTCTCATGTTTCATCCTCAGATGATGAAGACAGTGACAATGAAGTTGAAGGGGTGGATGTTGAAGGAGAAAAGTCGGATGAAGATGCTACATATGTAAAGGACCAAGGCAATGAGGCGGCATATATACCAATGCCATCTTAACGTAAGAGATGATGTAAACATATGTAGTATTGCCCCAGTTTCAAGCAACCCAGAAATTGAAGACACTCATAGTGACGCCTAACTCCCGGTAAATCCTGATTGTCAACAACAGAGTTTCTTCATTATCATCTGGCTTCGTCTCCAACATGCTAAATCCAAATCACGATACCGGTGTTGATGCTATATTTGGACATAATGCTGAAGCTACCTCTCTAGTAGATATTCATGTCACTGCCATTGCGGAGCCATCCTTTTTTGCACTAACCAATCGTCCTCCAACACTGACTCCTCTCTTCACTCAATTACAACAACCACCATCCTTACACGGCTACGACATCAAAGCTCCTCACTCAAATCTCCTACTTTGGTTCGTTGTTTGGTTTTGATAACAGACTAAAAGCTTTAGAAGATAACTTCTCGGAATTCAAACAAACAAATCAATATGCTGAAGCACTCTCTTCCATTCCTGGCATCGTTGACCAGTACCTGGCAAATAAAATGAAGGAAGCAGTAGATGTTGCAGTCCAACTGAAGTCTGATAGAATTTGAGAAGAGGCTCAAGCTGAAAATCAATAATTCCTTGATTCAATCGATGAAGGAATGAAGAAAGTAATCAAGGAACAAGTCAAGAGTGAAGTCTCGAAGATCACACCACAAATTGAGAAGTTAGTGAACGAACAACTCGAGTCTGAGGTTCTGGTACGATCTTCAAAGGAAGCCAAGACGTCTCATGCTGTAGCTGCTAATCTTTCGGAACTAGAGCTGAAAAAGATCTTAATTGACAAGATGGAAGCTAACAAATCTATCAACAGGTCTGACATCTAAAGGCAGCTCTACAAGGCATTAGTTGATGCGTATGAAGTAGACCAAATTCTGCTAGATACTTATGGCGATACGGTCACACTAAAAAGACCTCGAGACTGGAGCCATGAATAGACAGAACCCTCCGCAGAACAGACCGGGGGTCCAAAAGAAGAAGGTCAGGAAAAGAACCTGAATCTACCAGTGCTCCAAGAGAAAAGACAACCACGACAGCAGGAAAGACTACTACAGGTTCTAAGACTCATAAGCAATTTGCTAGCCAATCTGCTCCAGTAGAGGAAACTATGCAATCTACAGAGTTCTTTGAAGCACCTTCCAATCAGTGAGTTTGAAACAAGAGTTTCTAAAAAATTAAAAAAAAAAAAAAAAAAAAAGCATGAGAACAACCGAAAGAAGAGGTCCATCTTCTTCCTGACTGGTTTCAACAACCTAAACGACTACCTTCTCCTGATCGTGCATGGAACAAGTTTGTACCTGCTGATGACGAATCCGTCCAACCTTGGCTAAGCAATCTGGCAAGAAGACAAGACCCTAGAGAGTAATTCGATAAGCTAACAGACACAACATTTAACTTCTTAACTTTTGTGATAAACTGGCTAAATGTTACAACACTAACACCTGAATTGTTAGCAGGTCCAACATTTGAGCTGATGAAAGGAACATGCAAGAGCTTGACTGAACTTGAATACTTTTGTGAAGAAGTCTACAAAGCCATAACAGAAAAATTGGACTGGATCAACCCCGAAGGCCGCCAATATCCTCATGATCTGCAGTATATGTGTGTACTAGGTTTTGCTGATTCCGAGGTATCAAAACCAGAAAGGAGGAAGGAATAGATATACAAGAAAGATAATGAGTACACGTGATAGAATTAATACCCTATTCTCATTTTAGGTCATTCCGGGAAGACAAATGTCATAACCGCAAAGAAAATCAGTGTTTAACTTGTTACTTTTGGGTGCACTACTTCAACTACATGGGGGTATAGATATCTTGTGATTTCAAGTATGCATCATTTAAGATACTAGGGGGAAGTGTTGTAAGAATATTTATTCTAAGCATGAGAAGATTGGTTACTGATTCAATAAAGGCTTACTTAAACGGTTAATCACTAAGCTTATTCTTAAAATGAGTAGAAATATTTGATAAAAGAGGTACACATAGGTATGATGATTCCTTTAGATAGTCACTATCCTGTAGGAATAAATGTGCTCATTTGGGACTTAGCTGACTTAAGTGTTATCATTTCGACTACTTAGAGGGATTAATTGTATACATCCGGAACTTAATTGACTTTGGTGTTACAAGATATATCATCACTATCCTAAAGAGAGAAATGCGCTCATCCGGGACTTAATTAACTTTGGTGTTGCGGTATCAAATTCTTAAAAGGGTTAATTGTGTACTCCGGATATATGGGCTTTATACATCAAGTCTGCTTGATGCGGCTTCCAAGAAAGTTTTGAATCTACTCAAGAAAGGATTGCTGGTTTAGGGGAAGCTAAAACAACATCAACACCGACATCACCAACCTCACAAGCTCAAGTTACATATGTATCTGAATTTGTTCTATCCTCAAAGTTTGATGCAAAGACTTCCATAACTTGGAAAGAAAGTTGAAGCAACGCTGAAGAGTGCTTGGACAGAGAAAGATCAGATTGACAACCTCTTGAAAGAAAGAAGGTTAATGAGGAGCTTAGAAAAGTTCGTTGGTGGGAAATTGTATGAAGGAGACCTACAGCTGCAACAAAAGAACCATATGATTCTATCATATGATGTTCTCATCAATCAGGTCAAACCTCGTACATAATAATCTTGTGATTGTATGTAGTGTAGACTTTATGGTGATATTAAGGTGTGCTCGAGTACAAAATTTTCAAGAATTTCTTAGTAAATTCAAAAAATTTCAAATTATTGTACTCAGCACTGTCTTAAATACCTCATAATTTGAGGGGCAGTATTAAAATGTTCCTATAAGTTATTCTGTAACATTTTGTCCCCGAATGTTTAATCAATTGATATCCAAAATATCAAGGGATTAACATTTTGGATAAGGGGAGAAAATGTGATTAAACTGAATCTAACGTGTATCGAGATACGATTAAATAAAATAGACTCAATGCACTCCACACTTAGCATGTACTACGATTACGATGCACATGTTAAGGAGGATATTTTAGTAATGATGAAAAACTCTCAAAGTGTAAATCTTTTGATATTTATATCAAACACTTTGATTGAAATTTTTAATGTTTTTGGAAGGATTGTGATGAAATACCCAAAAGACCGACCATGTTCTTAAGTTTATGAAGTTATAAGGCGGTTAGGCTTAGGTATTCAAATCCCATGATCCAGCCAGAACCGGAGGGATCTATCCCATGATCCAGCCAGAACACAAAGGGAATCTACCCAGGGATATCCATAGTTGTTGTAGAAGTGCCTTAGGTATGATATTAAAAAGGAGAAAAAAGTAAGTATCGGGAATAATGCCGATGATGATGGAGTATCACTGGACAAACCAACAAGGGTATTAGTTATGTAGTCTTGGTAGCATTGAAGGGGTTGAAGAATGAAAAAAGAAATGTAAGGATAAAGGGTGAAAAGAAAGAAGCCCTCCATACACTTTAGGCAAAAACCGGGTCAATACATATGCTGTCAGAAACACTAAGGTGTTGTCTGAAACAGAGTTCCTTCTGAGAGACCTGAGTGGCAAAAAAACCGGGGTCAATACAAGGAGTCCTTTGCACAACCCTCCCTAGCCACTCAAGGTCTCTCAAAAGACTCTTGTTTCATTTCTCACGGAGATTACACGCATTTCTATCGACTTTCTCACTCCGAGTTAGTTGATATTGAAAAGGTGGCAGTCTGCTCCAGCCTCCGATCACTAAAATTAAAAGTGCACTATTGAGTCTAGAGCCAAAAGAGATCATCCATTAATCTCATTAGGAAATTGTTCTAATTTAGCTTGTTATTTCACACAATGTGAATATCAAGTAATATCATTAAAGTCCTACGCAAGATCCTTGTGATTTTGCCAGAACATCCGAGTGATACTTAGGTATTCACAATGAAGATGGAAATCCTGCTTGAGCCAACATCAAACAAGCTCATGGTAGGTAACTTGTGTGATTCTTTATGAATCAAACTTGTGACAACTGGAAAGAAACGATGGTGCGATTCTATAAGAATCAAACTGTTCCAGGAATAGATCAACAGTTGTTAATGAATTTTTGAAATATTGATTAACAATATTCGGCCATAGTTTGTGGTCACAAAAAAACACTTTTGCAAATGACTAACACTGATTGATTTTCAATCGATTTTCTTATTCAATCGGTGTTAGGATTAGACTCACTGGTTTACTCTTATCGTGCTGTCTGCTTTGAGACGTTCCGATAATGAGAACATGCTGAGTACGATGAATCTAATACTTATGTGTTAGAAAGATTCAATACTACAGTTGGAAATCCTGTCAAGAAGATTCTTCTTAAATTGAATCTATCTGATCACAGGTCCCGCTTTATTGCTAACTGTTTTCATGCAAGCTACTTAAAGATGGTGGTGGAGGTTCCTGATTCCAGCTGACTCACAAGATCCATAGCCACATGCTCATACCCGACCGACAAAACATAAAGACATCATGAAAGCTCAAGTACATGTTTCAAGACTTCCGCTACTCTGATACCGTACGTCTTTCTTGAAGTGACGAAGTATTAAAGTCAAAGAATTTCAAAGAAGTTTCCGTCACTCTGATACCGAACGTCTTTCTCGAAGTGACGAAGTGTTAAAGTTAAAGAATTTCAAGAAAGATGCAACATTAAAGCTTTCCAAATCAACAAATCAAGAAAGGTATGAGCATGTCGGTCCAGAAGTCGCAAGTTCACAAGATGGCAAAGTTTCAAGATGGCGAAGAGATTGTGCTTGGTTGATGATCTCAAGATGCTCAAGATCACAATGTCAAATACAAGTTCAAGGAACAAGCTCAATCCAGAAATCAATGATCACTACAACATATTCACAAGAGAAAGTCAAAAGGACGAGCTAAAGACTAAAAGACAAAGCATAGTATGCTAGGCTTAAAGTTTTGTAAAATAGAGTGACCTCCCTTAGGGGGAGATTGTTGGAAACATAAAAAGTGTCGGTCACTTCCAAGTTGTAACAGGTCTTAGCTCGTAGTTAGTGTAATGATTAGATTAGTAATCTAGTCCGGCCCAAGGCCTATGGGAAGCCCATCATAGCCCATGGCTGGCCTATAAGACCTATATAAGCCCCTCTCCTAGCCTTGGAGAGGGTTGGTTGTTCCATTTGTAACATTTCATCATAATACACTTCATCCATTCCATCCATTCTCTATCTCTAACATCACAACCCACATCTCACTCTTGTTCTTGGTTTGATCATAAGATTAATAGAATTCTACAATAACTTTTCATATTATATCAATTACATCATTTTCATTTAAATTTATCCAGACTATTCAACATGTATATTCATTTATTTGAATGCACCGTATATGATTGTTAAAATGTTGTATAGTTATATTAATAAGTATACCGTATATAATTTAAGTACCAGTTTAGGATACCTGTCAGTATAGCAGCAGGTATATCGGCTGTTGCTTCGAGTTCTTATATCCAATATTTGCCTGTAAAAGTGTATAAATAATATTATGTTAACCCGTATAAATTAACACAACGTGGAGGTGCAAACCTGTATCCATGCCAGGAAACGTCTTCATGATGCTCACAACGTAGACTCTGCTTATTGTTGTCATCGCCAGCTATCAGGAAGAATAGCGTCATAGAACTTCAAGCACTATTTACATTCGACTACTTTTAAATTAGCCCTATCTACTTTCTTTCTTACTGGTTCAACATAGTTAACCTTTTCTTATCGGGTCTTATTATACACTTGCCAGCACTCACGTCCTGTGTTTCATTATCTGTAAAAAGCCATGTCTATAGGAGCCAAGCCTCAAACATGTAAAAGTTGGTGCTTTTGTTCTTTAGCTTTATGAGGTTGAAGTTCCCTTTCCTCATAAACCTTCTATCTTCATCAATCTGCTCTAACATATAATAAAGGGTAACTCAGATCGTAGCAGATAAACCAAGATCATACTACTTTAACCAAATGTAAATAACTAATAATTTGCTTACTGTATAAGAAGTTTTAAACAAAGGATTCGACATTATTAATCAAAAAACAACTTATTTCACATGCAAAACAATCACATACCTTCATTTCCAATAGCCAATTTCAATCATAGCTTAGACTTGAGATCCTACAAAGCTGTAAACAATAAGTGATGTTAAGTTGGAACATTTTCTCTTCATTCAGGCATTTAATCAAGAACTTAGTATGCATATAATATTAGTATAACTTACATCAAGCACTATTAGACGATGAATATCCTTTATACACTAATTAAATATTTCGTTTAACAAAACATAAGAGTTAACCTCAAAATTAAAAGAAAAAAACCTTAATTTTATAATACTGATAACAAAGAAAATTGGGCAAAAAAAATCTAATCGGTTTCATACGCTTGGTTGATTTGATTACGATTTCCTATTTTCTCCAGCCGTTATTTTTGTGTGTGTTTTTTTATTTGAGATCCGAAACACAAAATAATCAAATCGATCTAAAAAAACACAACAATAATCGAATCGATCTAAACATATCGAATAATTTTAGTTATTAGTTGATACCTGGAAAATTGATGTTGATGAACAAAAGTGACACACAACCCATGTAATTGCAATCCAATGTTGATTAGGCAATATTCTCTTACCGATTTGTAGATTGAAAACACAATGTTTCGATCTAAGATGAACAAATTAGATTGTTGTTTTTGGTTTTTTGTGTTCATTAGTTTAATTAAAATATAGATGAGTGTCAAGATTATGGATTAAAGTTTATGGATTAAAGATTAGAGGTGAAAACGATATCAAGATTATGTAAGGTTATATAGGTTTAGATTAAAGGTTGGATGATATCTAGAAGAGTGGTATGTTTTTTGTTTCACATTAAATGCTGGCAAAGTAAAATAAACCACAGTCGTTGATT
This sequence comes from Tanacetum coccineum, assembly GCA_026074375.1. Classification (NCBI taxonomy): domain Eukaryota; kingdom Viridiplantae; phylum Streptophyta; class Magnoliopsida; order Asterales; family Asteraceae; genus Tanacetum; species Tanacetum coccineum. Next base: position 56,530 of record BQNB010007063.1, read on the forward strand.
AATATTGAATATCCATGTGTTTTTTTTACAATTTTTTGCTTCAAGATCAAAAGATCAAAAATCTTCTTTTATATAGGTTATAGATTATATCCGTTTATATATAGTCTCTTCGTCCTAAATCAATAATTCATGTTTTCTATTTGAGATGTCCAAATTTAATTATCCATTACTAAAAATAGATAAAAAAGTTTGATCGAGTTTATCATATTATCCTTGTTACAAACTTTAAAGAAGATTTTAATTAATTAACTAAGGGTGAAATTGTCATTCTGCTAAAAAGTAATAAAGAGAAAACAGTAATAAATGCAATTCTCTTAAACTGTGTGTTTTTTGTCGAAGGACAATAATTTTGGGACGGAGGGAGTATATTTTGTGTTTCTGGATCAAGTGGTTAACACCATTTCTTGAGACAGAGGTCAAGGGTTCGATCCTTACCCCTTGAAAGGTTGGGTCCTTTTCTATCTTTGATAAAACCGGAAACAACCTCTTTACCTTTGATAAGGATAAGACTGTGTACATTTCAACCTCCTTCAAACATCATAGAAGACAGTAATGAGACCCCTTTTTTTTAATGAAGGTGGAAAAGATACATTCTCTTGCAGAATATATTTTTACCAATTATTGTGTTTGTGATAAAGTTGCCATTTGAAGTAATCAACTAAAAAGTACAGTTTATATCTTTTTAAAGCTATCCATTTTTCTAAAGAGAAATCCAAAAATAACCAATATTTTTACAGATGATACTATTGGTATCCGGTAATAAAAAAATACAACCAATATCCATTTAATATTCGTTGTTGGACAGGACAAAACATTTTTTTATATTTTATTTTATTTTTGTATCTTTTGCATTGTACAAATTTTAATTTGTAAAACTTTATAGTTTATGATTGAGATAATTTCATATATCCTCAACTTAAACCTCATAATGCCACATTTACCCAACCAAAAATCAATATGACATATATACCCAATCTAAATAATTGTTAATACAAATAATGCTTAAAAACGTTATTTATATTTTTCGACCTCTCAACGTTTTGATAATATGGGGATGGCGAAAAATTCTCCAGCTCCGACCTATCATTCGTGATTTTATTTGGTTCAGAATTGGTGATGGATCACACGCCTCCATGATAGATGGTGCAACAACAGCCCCTTGTCTAATATTATCTCTACATGAGATATTCATCTTGCGGGGTATAATCTGACTACTAAGGTCAAGGATGCTATCTCTGATGGTAATTGGAATTGGCCTCCTAATTAGATTACTAAATATCCTGCTCTTAATAACATCGTTGTTCCTAATATTGTGCAAGATGGGGTGGACATATTAGAATGGCGAGTTCATGGCGGTTTGGTAAAACAATTTTCGGTTGCTGCTGTGTGGCATAGCATTAGACTGAGAGATGTGAAAGTTGCTTGGTATGATGTGGTTTGGTTCTCTAAATGCATACCACGACATGCCTTTTACATGTGGCTTGTGGTGAAGCGGTGTTTAAAAACTCAAGACAAACTTCGAACTTGGGACGTGTTTAGTAATAGTCCTATGGTTTGTTGCCCTTTATGCGAATTGCAACCTGATTCGCATGAACACCTTTTTTTAGTGTGGTTTTTCGAGGCAAGTTTGGGATAATCTTAAGGTGTTGGCTAGAATTCCGCAAGTAGTCCCTTCGATTGATGTTATTGTCGATTTTCTTGCCATTAATAGTAAACGGCGTACTACGAAGGCGGTTATTGCAAAACTTGTTGTTGCGGCTTCAACATATGTTATTTGGCAAGAGCGGAATTGGAGGCTTTTTAAAAGTCAAAAGAGGATGTCTAAACAAGTTTCTGATTGTATACATTCGGTTGTTAGACTTAAGCTGCTATCATGTCGCTTTAGAAAATCCAAAGATGGATTAGCTTTTTCTAATCTTTGGAAATTACCCGTTTCTGTTATGTTTGAGTAGTAGATGCATGGTTAGTTAGTTGTTATCCTTAGTGGCATGTCACTTTGGATCCTAGGTAGTTCAAGCATTGCTTGAGGTTAATGTGACATTCTGTCACATTCCATTGTACTTCATTGTTTTTTTGGCTAATATAATTTACCGGGATAGAATCCCTTTACCCAAAAAAAAATAAACGTTTACAAATTATTAAATGTAAAATTTCATTTATAAGATTAGTGATCACTTAAAGTATGGACAAACAAAATAATTAAGCATGATTAGTGATCAAGAAAATATTTTTCTCTTAATCCTCACTTTTAATTTTTACCATAAAGTATTTCCTCAAATAATACTTTTACAAAATTTTTTCTAATAAAATATAAGTATTTTATTAAAAACTTAAAATTTTGAAAATTCAAATTTCTCCCCCCCATAAAGGAAGCATGCATCTACACCAGATACAACATTCTTCATAAAAAGACAAAAAAAGGGAGCGGAGTCTAGGCGGCGGCCCCCTTATATATAAGGGACCGCCGGGACCGCCCCCATAGAGTCGTTGGGATTTTCTGCCTATAAATACTGCTCCATTCCCTAGGCAAAAAATCATCCTTTTTGCACGAAATTTTCGTTTTTTTTTCTCTCCAAAACTTCTTTCTCTCATCTAAACTCTTGATCACTAACATACTTAGATCTTGTTTCGGATCTTATCTATTCTTTCACTCTTCCTCTCATTAAGGCCAAGTGAAGAACATCGTATTCGTCAAGATACGGAAGTGGTGATTAGTGATTTATCCTCCTTTCTTCTAAGTACAAAACTCCTATTTGTATTTATCTTGTGTATTTGTTTGTGTTTTCAGATATTGTGTAGATCCGGAATTAGTGTAGATCTTGTGAGTGTGTATATCTTGTGAAGTGGTAGATTGGTTCTAGCTAAAGATTAGGATCGACAGTTGCTTAGTGTGGTCAGGAAATATAACGTAAGCGACGTGCGGGGTTAAACGGTTGTTCGCTAAAGGGAGCTTGTTGACATAGTGAAATCTCAAGTCGGATACTCAGGGAGTGGAGTAGGGCGAAGAGGTGCTTCGTAGCGAAACCACTATAAAATCTTGGTGTCTTGTTTGTTTTGTTTCTTTCTTGTTTTCTTTTTACATTATTATTGTTGTTATGTGTCTTTAGTTGAGATAGTTATTGCTTGTTCATATTTGTAAATTTAGTGAACATATAACTCGGATCTATAGATTTTTAAAGTAATACTTTGGAACGTAAACAAAAAACGTGTAAACTATTTAACCCCCCCCCCCCCCCCTTCTAGTTTCCACAATTGGTATCAGGAGCCAAGGTCACTCAAGATTTTTAAAATATATTGTATTTTAAAGCTTGGATCGTTCATAGGATTTCGACAATTCTAGAAGGAATCTATGCAAAGACTCCATACTCTTTGAAAGAGATAGTTTTATTTATTGGAAAAAATAGATTCGAGGACATATGTTAAATCAAAGATCTAGATCTTTGGCATTTATTACCAATGGTGATGTTTCAACCTATTGTCCAAAATCCAAAAACAAATTAGATGAGGTTATCCCTTTTTGAAAACAACGATGATTCTGAAATGAAAGCTTCGCGAACAATAATGGAAGCCAAATGGTTATTTACAATGCTTTGACTAGGAATAGAATATGAAAGAATTTTTATGTGTTATCTTACGCAAAAGAAATTTGGAAAACTTTGTTAATCAGCCTCAACAAGGTTATAGCTAGTCAAGATAATAAGAAATCGACCTTTTGGTTTCAACATTATATGAACAATCGTAATTTTCGAAAGCCGAATCTATGATAGTGCATTTGCTAGATTTATACTATTATTAATGGTCTTTAAAGCTCTGGATGAGGTGATTCTAGTAAAGAAACTAATAAGGAAGTTTCTATAGAGCTCTACATCTCTAAATGGACGAGCCAAAGTTTGCCGTTGACAGAGTCTAAATAGATTAAACGCCATTATCTATTGTTGAACTAATCGGGAACTCAAGGTTTAACGATTGATCTTCAAAGAGATTTCGAAATAGTACAAATCAAAAGTTGAAAGAAATCTATTGCTTTATAGACTAAGAAAGAATCTCTAGTGTGAAGAATGTTTGACTTTCGGTAGTGAAGACGAAGAGTACGCCACGGCGGTAAGAGACTTTAAGAAGTTCTTTAAAAGAAGAGGTAGATTCGTGAGACAATCTCTGAACGGACAAAAAGGCGTTTCAAAGAAGTCGTGATGACAAGAACGGTAAAGGTGATATGAAAATGCTTTAGATTTGGCGACCCAAATATCTTATTGGAGAAGAATGTCCAAAAACCTTATCGATTAAAACAGTTTCGGGAATCTTAAAAGTAATCGTATCACAATACTAGGGAGCTTCATATTAAGAGGTTTCATCTTGGTATTACGTTCTGACTGAGTTGTTGGGTTTACGATTTAAAGTGACCTAGCTCCTCAAACGTTTACTGAATGACTTCTGAATTATGATGGCCCGAACGGTGATACAATAATTCCAAACTTTCCAATCAAACTCATAACAATATTAGACTCTCTGAACCAAAGTTCTAGAGTACAATCTTCCTAAGACTCAACATATTTACTCAGGTTGCGTGACGTGGCTGTTTACTATCATTTTGCTATATCAACATTCCCTGTTAAGATTGTGATAAGGTCGTCAGCTTTCATTTCAGAATATTTATTACATCTACCTATCAGGTGAGTTCATAGCCTCGCCTTTCAATCTTTTAAATGTTTTATAAACCCGCGAGGGGGATACATGCTTGGTTACAAACTCTTTTATATACTCATTTATCTTATAACAATGTGATTACTTTTCAAAGACTTAGTGAGATTCATAACCTCGCCTTTACTTATTTTACATGTTTTATAAACCCGCGAGGGGGATACATGCTTGTTACAAACTCTTTTACATACTCGTTTATCTTATAACAATGTGATTACTTTTCAAAGGCTTAATGAATTCATAACCCCATATTTCAATCTTTTGAATACTTTATAAACCTGTGATACCTGATATAAACCATGAATGCAAGTGTTTTCTAAATGTATGCTACCCAGATATATTATTGCCTAAGTAGCTTCCAGTGCCATTATTTACATATCATGAATCATTAATTACTTGCATTGCGAGTGAACGCGAATATTGTGAATAGATCTATTGGGGGTGACGGCTCCCGTTTGTATACCCATGCTTGGGGTAGCCAAACGCACTATATTTGTCCTAATAGGTAACCTTGGCAAGTTATCTTTTCCACGGGGACATCTGTCCCTAACCAATATCACTATGGTGATTTCCCTGTTAATGTATTGATGTCATGAGCTTAGATGCAATAAATAATGTTCCCCATGATGATTGTCCCTGCAATACCAGTATTTCCACTATAACTTGTATTCAACTATTACATTTCAATATGATCATATTCAACTATTTTCCCATGATAATACTAGTTCACCATGATAATTATCCCAGTAAGCCCAATATTTTCCATATAATAACCTGTATTCATTATAACATATCAAACCTATGAAATTTCACTCAACCTTTTGTGTGTTGACATATTAGCTGTTTATCTCAGGTAATTTAGCAAGTCCGCGGTCCGGAGTGGCATGGACTCAAAGATGGTTGAACTGTTATCATTCCAAACATAAATGTTTATAGATTTTGGGACCTGCAATTTTGTAAAAACACTTGATTATAATGAATGATAACTATAAATTTTTCCAAAAGTCCTCTTTTAAAAGTTTTTAACTATATTATATTGTTGTATCCATGAAGTAATACCCAGATTAGCTTCCGCATCCTAAATTGTAATAAATGGGGGTGTTACATTAGAGGAAATAAGCAAAGGATCAAATTTGTCAAACAACGATTAATTAAAATTTCACCTTGTGGCATATGGAGATTAGTGACACGCAATATGGTCTCATTCAATTGTGGCCTCTAAGGAGATTAGTTAGAAACCTACCTAAGCTTAAGTTTGATCAACATATTTATGATGCATTGTAAAATGGGAATATCAAGATCACGCTATTCACAAAGCTAAGAATGTAGTTCTCAATGACTAATCTTAGAATTTCTCCATAAGGATCTCTTAGGCCCATTCGCCGTACTGGAGTTACGGAGGAAACCGTACACCCTAGACAAAGTAGATGACTACTCTAGTATACTTGACTAGATATCTTAAGGAAAAAACCCGAAGCTTTTTGATAATTTCAAAATAATTAGTATGAAAATCCAAACCAATTAGGTTGTTCAATAAGTCAATTAGAACCGACCACGGTAGAGAATTGATAATAGGTGCAAACAGAAAGTTTTGCAATACCAACGGTATTACACATAACATCACGGCTCCACGCACTCCTCAATCAAATGGCGTGGGTCAAAAGGGAAAATAGGACACTTCAAGAAATGAGTAGGAACTAAGATGAATGAGCAATCGTTACCACAAAATCATGGTGTAACACTGAAGATACTCAACATACATACTCAACCGAATTCCTCAAAGAGTCATTCTAGGAAAAACATCCTTATTAAGCACGATAAATAGGTAGAAAACCTACACAATATAATTTTAGAGTGGTTAGGAAGCAAGTGCTTCATTTACAAAAATGACTACCTAACCAAGTTTGAACCCAAAGTCATACGAAGGTGCTTCTTAGGTATTCTTAAAATTGTAAAGCCTACATCAATCCTAAACAAACACACTAGGAAAGTCAAAGAATCACTTAACGTGACATTCGATGAAAACTCCTCCACCCTCTTAAGACATCACCCTTGGTGGATGATACTTAAATAAAGAAGAACAATTAAGTGTCACTTGAAAAAGATAAACCTAGAAAACGACATTGTCGGATGAAACCTTTAGAGGTTGATAAATAATCAACATTTAAGGAATCTAGGAACCACCCATTTAGAAAAATGTCACAGGAAACCTTAACAAAGAACCCTTTAGGTCACAAGCCCAAAACAAAGTAACTACTTTTGTTTTAATATCACCTTATAGAACCTAAGAATGTGAATGAAGCATTCGGGAAAAAAGTTGAAAGTCCGCCATGCAAGAAGAATTAATCAATCGATGCTAACGATGTTAGGGAGATAGTTCCTCAACCTAGAATATGACAATCATAGGAAACAAAGTGGGTATTTAAACATAATATAGACGAGAACGGTAATTGGTTTCTCGAAAATGGCTAGTAGTTGCGTCAAGCACAACCAAAATAAGGGCATCGATTATGATGAAACATAATGCCCCGGAAGCTAGAATTGAAGTCCATAAAATACATTAGCTTAAGCATGTGCCTTAGATTTTAAACTATACCAATGGATGTAAAAAGTGCATTCCCTGAACGGTAATATCAATGAGGAGTATACGTGGCACAACCTTCAGGATCATAGATTTCGAAAAACCGATCATTTTTATAAATAAAAGAAAGCTTATATTGCTTCAAACAAGCACCCAAAAGCTTGTATGAAAGCTTAAAAGATTTCCTAATTAAACATAAATATAAATTAGAATTGAAGATAAAACTCTTTTACTCAAGAAGAAAAGATCAAAATCTCATCATTGTTCAAATAAAAGTCGATGACATTATATTCGGTTCGACATGTCAAAGATATGTTGTTATGAGAATTGCTAAAATCATGCCATGACGAGTTCGAGAATGAGCATTATGGGCAACTATAACTTCTCCTGGATACAAAAAAACAAATGGAAGATGGTATTTTTTAATCAATCCTAAGTATAATTAAATAAATGCTTAAGGAAAATTAGGTCTATAAGAGTCAAAACCAATGAAAACCCCCTAAGTCCTTCGATAACTAAAACTCACGAAAGATAAATAGTGTGAGTCGGTATATAGGTACCAAGTATCGAGGCATGGATATGTAGTTTATTATATCCAAACGACAAGTAGGCCCGATATCCATGTTTAGTGTCTGCCTCTGTGCACGCTTCCAAAGGCTCCCAAAACCCTCATAATAGATTTTGGGACCTGCCTTTGTAAAACTCTGATTTGAAATGAATGATAACGTATCTTTTGAATAAACGTCTCTTTTGGGTCGTTTTCTATGATTATGATTGTTGTATCCATGAAGTAATACCCCAGATTAACTTCTGCTGGTATATGTAAAAATGGGGGTGTTACATGTTGTTTGACATCTTGGTTCTCGAAGAAACAAACCGCTCTTGCTATATCCACTACCGAAGCCGAATACATAAGCGCCGGAAAGGCATGTCAACAAGCACTATGGATGAAACAAGCTCTCATCGACTACGATGTACGACTCGACGACGTTCCCATCATGTACGACAACAAAGGCGCGATTGACCTTAGCAAAAACCCGATGCAACATTCTCGTACCAAACACATTGAAATACGTCACCACTTTCTTCGTGATAATGTCCAGAAAAGACATATCTCAATCGAAAAAGTGCCGTCCATCAATAACATCGCCGAAATCCTTACTAAACCTCATAAACGTGAATCATTTAACTATCTACGTCTTGGTTTAGGAATGATGGAACACATTCCATAAATCATCTTAGTCCGCTTCTCTTTCTTCTGTCTCAATTCTAGTCCGTGTTCCATTCCGTGTCGTGACAACTTAAATACTTCATCCGAAGTACTCTAAGCATATTTAAATCGCGAAATGCAAATTAAAATGTCACTCCTCTTCGTAAAATTTTCGTCAAAAACCGAGTCCAAAAACCCTTGACTGAGGGCGGCCCCCAATATATTTGGGACTGCCAGGAAATATGGGACCGCCACCAGCAAATCACAAAATGGAACACTTAAACAAAAAATTTCAAAACAGAAAAACAAACACCCCCTTACCTGCTGCACTCGACGAACACGACCCAAAACCCACCAAAACTAAAATTCAACCATTAAAACATCAATTGAAGATCAAATCAACACTAATAATCAATCCTAATATCACAAAGATCATCAATTGTAAGTTATTTCATCTATTTTCTTTCAATTTGAGTCTAGGGTTTATAATGAACACCAAAAATTAAAATTGGGGATTTTCGATTTTTCTTTCAATTTTGTACAATTAAGAATACTATGATACAATGTATAACTAATATGCTTCCCGTAGATATATGATTTGCATACATTAGTGAATTTGTTGAAAAATTGATTTCGAACAAAAACCCTAATTTTATTTTCAAATCACTCACGTTAGGAATATAATAAAATTGTTGTTATGCATTGTTAATCCAACCCAAAAACGTTTTCAAACACATGCATAATGATCTCATGAACAAATTTTGAGATACATAATTCATATGTATTTTTCGACTTGTTTGGATAAGAAATATCAAATTAAGGAGCGTTTGGGTTAACTCTTAGGATGTTATATTTAGGTCGAGTTAGTCGTTACTCTACATTTGTTACATTTAGGCACACACTAAAAACAATGCACATGACATATTACATGTGAAAAAGTAATAAAATGTGATTTCATTCTTTCTCTAGGTAACAATGCATCGAGCTACCCGTCTAGATCATCAAAAGACACGAAACTACATACCCCTAATATCAAATGAATTTAATCAACCCTTGCTTAACACAATGGCAAATCTTGAAAAATGGTACTTTCATGAGGGAAGGGTTGTAAGTCCAAACTTCGAAACTATGAGTCATATTCGTGCTAAGTTTGAGTCAGTTGGCTTTGATTGTTTGTTAGACATTAACGAACAAATTGTACCTCGCTTTGTTCTCGAGTTTTACTGTCAACTCACTTTTACCTATAATCCCAAGGGTCAATTTGTTGTCAACTTCGTTATTCAAAATAAGTCATTCTCCCTCACTCTTGAGGAATTTAGTCAAATTTTGAAAATCCCATTCAAAGGTCAAGCCTCTAACACCGAAATGTGGTCTCTTGACCATTTGTCAGTAAGTGTTCCAAGTATAGGTCTTTATAAAACCAAACCTCCATCTCCAAGAGTCATTAAGTCTCTTATTCAAGTTCCTCGACAAGGTCAAGAGACTCGTACCAAAAAATAAGAAAAAGATTGTCGTAGGTGAAAACAAAATTTTAACCCAAGAGATTCAAACTCATATGAAACCTTGGGTTGATATTATTCGTGAAAACGTCATTTGTCTAGGAGGACATAGGGATCATGTCTCCGCTTGTCTTTGTCACATGCTTTATTGCATTAAGACATCCACTCCTTATAACCTAGCATTTTTCATTCTCAAAAGAATGGAAAAGACTCGATTCAAACCAAATTTCCTTATGGAATGCTCTTGACTAGGTTATTCAAACATGTCGTGTCCGTCGCTCCTGAGCTAGCCTTTGATCATTATCTCGCACATGATCGAGCCATGCATCCGCTCGCTCCTCATTATGAGCGAAAGACACGAGCGGATCGAGGCTAGAAAAGACCTCGTAAGTCAAATGCTAGCTCCTCCTCCTCCACTTTAAATCATCCATCGTCATATCATCTATTGGATGATTCCATCGATGAAAATGATGACGAATCTTTTCATCCTAATCCTTCTTCTCCGTCTCAAAACATTTCTTCTTCGTCAAATAATGTCTCTAGAGTCCATCAAAACCCTCCTCATGAAGTCATTACTTAAACACTTATCTCTCCGAAACTATTAATCTTTAAACTCAACAAAGAGATGCTCACCGGGAAGGGTTAAGGTCAATTGGACAAACTCTCAAGAACATGATGGGTGGAAAACGAAAATGAACGTGTTGACACAACTACTATGACACTATTATTATTATTATTATTGTTATTATCATCTCTCATGTTTAATATACTATATTTCTCTATTATTAGGACTAGGAGTGACAAATTTTAATTTGCATTTGACTTGGATAATCTTCTACATTCTATCATCTTTCTATGACTTGCAAATTTTATGATTATGACATGAGATGAAATGCCACTACTTGCTAAATGATCTGTATGTTAGAATAGAACTACATATTATTGCTTGAACTAGTTGATTCTTGAATATTGGTAGAAGCCGAAATCACTGGACTTAAGAAAAAGAGAAAACTGGAAATCTTTCTGTCTCTAGAAAATGGCCCCCTTATATACCCGGCGCCCCCTAATATATTTGGGACCGCCAGGTGATATGGGACCGCCACCAGGAGGGAAAGAAAGATTTTGAATACCGAAGGAGGGAAAGAAAGATTTTGAATTTACCTCTTTTCTGATCTGACCCTCCTATCTACATCCACAAGCTGTCATATTCCCAATTGGCTAAAAAAACCATATTTTCACCTCTCTTCTTCCTAAACCATGCTTGTCCACCTCTTTATTCTAAACTTCTCAATTATTTAATCATGCCCTAACTTTCATAACTTTCATCACCATCTTTATCTCCTGTAAATCTCACATTCTTCTTTAATCAATGTCTTGCTTAACCACTCACTTCCAACTTCTCTAGAAAACCAATGATTCAGTTAGACAAGTATGGAGAGCGCAAACCCATCCACTCTAAAAACCATCACCTCCTTTCCCCAAAATGAATCACCAACCTCCGTTCCTCCAAGAGTCTACATACATTCTCTTCACGCACCAGTCACTACAATCCCTTAAGAGATCAAATGATTAACCAACTCTACAACATTTCCACCATTCTTGATTCACACACTAATCCATCCAATGCCTAACAATATCAATGCACCACCTCGACCACCACACCATAATTCATCCTCCTTCTCATGCTCAAGGTTGAATTCACTCAAGTTTTTAATATTGTTGCAAGTTTTCTTGACACCAATTCCATTATTTGCAGAAATGAAATCAACTTCATTCACGGATATCTCTAACCCGTCCCATCCCTCCAACTCGTATCCCTCCAAATCATGTTTCACCAACTCCACCCTTTTCTCTCTTTAATTAATCATTCCTACATGATTAATCTTCCTAAATAACTTTTCATCATCTTTTGATACGGGCATCTCTACCCTCAAGAATCAACTAGTGTAGATACTAATGCCTTAATACGTCTCTATGATTATTCTACTTTCTATTGTTATGATTCATACAAAAAGTTGTGTGTAATTTGTCTTAGCTCTTATTAAGATATCTATTTTAAATTTATAATAAATGTATTAGTTGGATGCTGCATTGTAATGATTTCTGTTGGTTGAATGAAATTCTTCTTTGTTAATTTAAATACAATGTGTTAACTTGAAAGATATTTGTCTTGCACTTGTACTTCTAACCTCGTTTTGTAGCATACAATTTTCGTAAGATCGATCCCTTGGTGCCCGGACAAGGGGAAGTATCATCAAGGGAGTCTTGATATCGTCAATTTCTTCTTCCTTCAACAACTCGACTATCATTCTTTTGATTCGACAAAAAAGAGAAATGGAACATACACCCCCCCCCCCCCCCCCCCCCCCCCCCCCCCCCCCCCATCAATAATTTACTACTTTTAATTTTATTTAAAATGAGTTTATATTTTGTCATCATCAAAAAGGGGGAGATTGTTAATACAAATAATGTCTAAAAACGTTATTTATATTTTTCGACCTCTCAACGTTTTGATAATAACAAAATGTAAAAACGTTTACAATAAAAATAAACATTTACAAATTATTAAATGTAAAATTCCATTTCTAAGATTAGTGATCACTTAAGGCATGAACAAAAAAAATAATTAAGCATGATTAGCGATCAAGAAAATATTTTTCTCTTAATCCTCACTTTTAATTCTACAAAAGTATTTTATCAAAAATACATTTACAAAAATATTTTCTAATTAAAAGAAATGTTTTATTAAAAACTTAAAATTTGAAATTCAATTTTCCCTCCTAAATGGAAGGTTCCAAAAGCAGATAACAACCTTCACCAACAAAAAAGACAAAAAGAGATCGGAGTCTAGTGGCGGCCCCCCTTAATAGCCTGACGGCGCCCCTTTACTAGTGAAGAGGACCGCGGACCAGCCCCAGATACCGTTGGATTCGCCTGCCTGATAAATACTGCTCCTTCCTAGCAGAAAAACTTTCCTCTTTGCACGAAATTTTTTCGTCTTTTTCTTTCTCTCTCTAAAAATCTTCTTTCTCTCTCTAAATCTCTTAATCACTAGCATTCTTAGATCTTGTTTCAAGTAATCTAATCTCTTCTTCTCATATCTTCCCTCTCATTCAAGTGCAAGAGAAGAACTTTCGTATTCGTCAAGAAATGAATTGTTATTTAGAGATCTTTCCTCTTTTCTTCTAAGTACCAAATCTCTATTATATTTATCTTGTGTATTTGTGTGATTCGATATTGTGTAGACCCGATAGTGTAGATCTTGTGAGTGCGTATATCTTGGTGAATTGGTAGAATTGGTTCTAAGCTAAGATTAGGACTCGACATTTAGTTTAGGTGTCGAAAAATAACTGTAAGGCGACGTGTAAACGTTTTCCTTTCTCCTAAAGGGAGCTTGTTGACATAGTGAAATCTTGAGTCGGATACTCAGGGAGTGGATTAGGGCGAAGAGGTGCTTCGTAGCCGAACCACTATAAAATCTTGGTGTCTTGGTTTGGTTGTTTATTTCCTTATCTCTTTACATTATTATTGTTGTTATCTTGTTTTAGTTTAGATAGTTACTGCTTGTTCATATTATGATTTGATTGAACATATAATTCGGATCTATACATTTTTGAAAGTAAACTTTTAAAACGCAAAATAAATGTGTAAACTATTCAACCCCCCCCCCCTTCTAGTTTCCACAAGAGGTTACAACTATCATCCGTTGCATGTTGTTTCGTATCTGTTAGATAAGATTTCAGGAAGATTTATCTTTTGTTGAGGAGCCTAAGGCCATTTTAGATCGTCAAGAGTGAGTCATAAAGAAATAAAACCATTCCGTTGTTAAAGTTCTTTGGAAGAATCATGTCGAGAGTGAGGCTACTTAGGAAACCAAAAAATGATACAAACTAGTTATCCACATTTCTTTTTGTAATTTGGTACATTTCTGTATAAGTTTTGACATTAATTTCGCGGCCGAAATTCTTTTTAGAGGGGAAGAATTATAATACCCTAAACTCTGATAAAGTAAAAATAACTAAAATAATAACATTAGTAGTGTTTAAGTACAATATATATAAAACTTAAAGTAATTATGAGTGCTTACATTATTAGTGCATGGCAACCCACGATTCCTTCCTGATTTTGAGCAAAACACTATGTCAATGATAATATTTTAAATCACACTTTCCTCCATTATTTGGTCCTTCAACTGCTCCATCTTATCTTGTTATTTTCGAATAATTGGTTTAATACCCATTATTATATATCGGCCTCACATCTTCTCTTCCCACAAACTCATATAACTCTTAAACTAAACTTCGACACAAAAAGAAAATATAATGAGTGTTTGTGATCTCGAGTGTTGGGTTACTGACTTTCATTATTCAAGGTGAACGCTTGTGTTCATATTGGGTTGTGGTTTGTTTATTCATTTCGATTCTGGTTCGAGTGGTTGTTATAGTTTGAGTTCGTACTTGGGTTGGTGTTCGTGCTTGGACTCGGTGTCCGTTCATACGCGGGTTACGGTATTGGTTATGTGACTAGTACGTGTTTTAATGTTGGTGTAGACGTGGGTTTTGTGTCCAGAAGTTATGTTTCAATTGCTATAGTTCGAGTTCTCTCAGGTTCTGGTTCATGGTCAAATTTGGTTTTGGTTCGTGTGGGAATAAGGTTTGGGTCCGCGACTGGTTCTTTAGCTGTTCGTGTACGTCGGGTTTTGAGTTTAGACCGTGTCTTGTCAAATCACAAACTTGTGTTGTGTTTGATTTCGAGTTCGTTACGCTTTCTGATATACCCGTCATTGTCTAGCCTAGAGGTATCATTTGAACCATAAATCTATTACATATTCATGCGCTACATTTAACTCTTACGTTAAGAATCTTGTTAAATTATGGTATGAGATACTTATCGAATGATAATCAATTTAAAACACGACGAATATAATGCGTTAAGGTTTAGAGCTAGACATAAGTTTTTGTATCTTAAAAAGAGTAAAGGTGGCGTATTTAAAACCAACGGTCTAGTATATTTAAACATGTCTCATATGAAGTTTGCATGCATGAGTTTGATGTAACTTATCACGTAGGACTTAAAATATGACAATTAGATTTAAACGTGTATTTCAGGTCTTGAACATGTTGAATGATTTTAAAGCATATAAATGACATGATTTGGTTGCTTACAATATCAAAATATTACAGAGATTATTTTAAGAGTAAATTGCAAAAATCATCCCTAAGGTTTAGCCAAATTGCATGTTTCGTCCCAAATAGTTTAAATGTTTCTTTTAATTTTTTTTAAAGTTATAAAAGTGGTCAACTAATTCACATGCATGTTAAGCTATTTAAACAGTGTTTCACATATTGTATTTATTTTCTAAATTGGGTCAGTGAGCTATTTGGCCATGCAGATGGAAACTTTTTAATAATGTGAGTCACATTTATAAATTGTATATAAGACTATCGTACCACTGATTCCACATATTATAAGTACCCAATTATATAATAAATTATTATACGGATTAAATAAAGGTAATCAGTTACGAATAATAAAAAAATAATAGTAAATGGTCCTTGTAATATGATTATGTAAATGATGAAGAAATATTTTTTCTATATAACAAACTAGTATTCTTTTAGTAGAGACGACAACATGGCTTCATTTTCCAAATATTTCGTTTTAGCTCTCAAGCTTTCAAGATAATTAAATAAACTCATATGTCGACATATTATTTTATAATGCAAATGGATTTACAAGGGCTATGTTTGACAGTGTGTCCCATGTGACTATTTTAAAGTCATTATTCTTAAATTAACATGTTGTCTACACGTTTTGAAAAGAATGGATGATTTGTTTCACTTTAACTGTTACTTCATCTCAACAATTTAATTTTAATGTTCATGTTTGTCTTATATGTCTTTTCAAGAACAAAAGAAGCCTTGAAAGTATAGCAGTTTAAGTTAAAGTAGAGAAAAAAGTTTAGTACTAATAATAGTATTTGTGCGATTAGATCGATGACAACTGAATAGGAGACCATTTGACATTAGCATCGTTCAGACGTCACTTCAGGTACAGATATTCTTGACATTTACTCGACTTTACTATTACTACGATTAAGTAGTACTTTCGTTGTTTCGTTATTCGTACAGATATTCTATCCTTTCTTTTAAGGATTCATATGACATTCGATCCGTATTATGAGCCTTTGAGTATTCTTACATATGTTCCCTAGCCTTTGATTCGTTATTCGTTTGCTACCTATTTGATTATTTCACTATCCCTTTGTTTAAGAAACGCATTTTGTAAAAATGATGAGTTGTGAAAATCTTTTTGAAATATACCTAGATAATGTTTTAGGAAACCTATGCTTAAAATGATTTTTATGAATACGGTGTGATACCAGTTTTATACAACTGCCTCTTGATTTTTACGAAAACTATGTTTACAAATGATTTTCTTTACAAAAACTGTTTTTAGTTGGTTCTCTCGGTTGCTTCGATATGTTATATTAGCCCTTGTTTTGTTCCCATGCCTGAGCTATAACTAGCCATGGAGGTATCATGGCCGCGTCATTGACGCACCAATGGCGTGACACTATCTGTGGCGGTGTGATCAGTCCATGTCGTCCCTATTTGTTTTGTGTGCTTTATTATGCACTTGGCCATATAGGCATATATGATTTGATTTGATTTGATTTGTAGGGGGCATATGGATGCATCCTAGGTACTTTGTTTAGTTTAATTTTGGTGCATAGTTTAGTATAGTGTCAATACCCCATTGCACATTTTGTTTCGGTACATGTGGAGATTGCAACTCCTTTGTACAACTTGCTATGATATATATATGATTATTTGGTCTAAACATGTTGCATGCTTTAGACATTTGTTTTGAGCTCGTGGGGCATTTCTATACGTTTCATTTCGCTAAGTTATTTCTATATGTTTTGTCTGACTATCTGTTTCTTTCAACTCTTATGATATATGAAATCTTTGTTACCAGGTTATGGTAATTCCATTCCGTTCGTTTTTACATATTTAATCTATCTGTTTTATATATAACTGAGCTTTTAGCTCAGCCGCATTTCTTTTCTCCGCGGCATGTAATAAGAGGGAAGCTGGGTTATGAGTGAAGAGTGCTTAGGAGTTCATATTGGACCATCTTGAGGAACTAGCATACCAGATCTATACTAGAATTATTTAGCTAAGGGATTTCGGATTTAAGGTTCGTTTGAGAATTTTGCCAAACCATTGTATTAGTAAGTCTTCCGCTTGCATATGTTTTGATTATGTAAAAGTGACATTCATGCCCGTTCTCGGGTGGGGTGTTACACTGGAGATTTTATGTCATTTTCGGACCATACGTCATCAACTAATATCATGAGAGGTTACATTAGTAGCATGTATCGTGACTTTCCAATGAAAAACCAAGTTTAATACCCGCGTGCTGCAACTTTGAGCTAGCCTTAAGAAGCAAGCTCATTTAAGCGCATGCAACAAGCTACGACTTTAAGATCAATTCTTAAATGCTTGGCTCGGTGTTTAAGGTGGTGTTAAGTTTGCGAATAAGTAATCACATTTCCCGTTATAGTCCAACACTCTTCTAAGCAACAGTGAGCCAATAATTTGGTTTGAACATAAACTCAATACTACCTTCCATATATTATTGTTCTTTCTAATAAGTATCTTTTTTTTATAACAAAATTCCAGTCGGGCTCAAGATCAAAGCCCGATTACACATCAGGACATAATATTAGCCCGGGTAAAACCGGGCTCAAACCCAATGTCCAAACGCAACAAGAAGTAAAAGTAATTGTTCCACTACTCAACTCATTTCCAATCTTCCCCATCACCGATTCACCACTCACCTCTTACGTCATCAACCCCCAAAATCCCAAATTGAATTAAAAAAAGCCCTAAATTCTTTAATCTTGTCACACACACTTCAAATCTGTGTATAATTTCATAAAAATGTCAGATGACGTACTTATGCACTTCGCATCAAACTCATCAAACCAATCAGACCAATCACTCCCGTCGAAAATAGCGAAACTCGAAGCTCGAATGGTCGGTAAAACACCTTCTACAGTTACCGCTTCAGTTAATTCCTCTTCTTCTGTTGGTCAATTCGGTCTTATTAATAACAACGGTGCTCCGATTTGTACGGAGTCGTTAGATTCTAGTGATTCCGATGACGACGATAGCGTAAGTCGTATTTTTATATAATTATGTTATATTTCTGAACAATGTGGATTAGTTACAAGTGTTCCGAAATGTTCGTTACTGCGAGTTAATGGCGAGTGTTTTAATTGAATAAAATGTTACTATTTGTGTTTTTTTTATGTGATTGTGATGTTGTTGTAGAATTTTGTATGTGATATAGGTGTTATTTGAGAAGCGATAGCTTGACAATTAGGGTTTGTAAGCATGTAATTGAGAAAACGTAGCTTAAATTACGCCATTGTTTCCGAAATGTTGGTTATAGCCAAGGTTATAGATAGCGTGAGGCGTGGCGTGGCGGCATGGCCAAGCCTTAAGCTTTAGCGTGAGGCGTAGCGGCATGGCGTTTTTAAGGCGGCAACAAATATTTATAGATTTATATCATATTTCATAATTATATGAGTGATAAGCATTATTAAATACAAGCCTAAGTCTAAAATATTAGTAAATACTAGCTCAAATCCCAAATACTAGTAAATCCCCTAAACCCTTAAAAAAAACTCGCCACGCCTTGCGCCTTTTCACGCCTTGTCCCACGCCACGCCCAGAGCCAACGCCAAGGTCCATTTCGTAACATGGAGGCTACGCCTCACGCCTTGGCGCCGCAAAGGCGCGCCTTTTAGAACACTGGTTATAGCACATGGCATTGGAGTTGTTAGATTCTAGTGATTCTGATGACGACGATAGCGTAAGTTGTTAACTATATATATATGTATTTTTATTTAATTATGTTATATTTTAGAACAATGTGGATTAGTTACAAGTGTACCGAAATCTACACTTGTATATCATTGGATTAGTTACAAGAGTTAGGGTTTTTAAGTGTGTAATTGAGAAAACGCAGCTTAAGTTACGCCATTGTTTCCGAAATGTTGGTTATAGAGCATGGTGTTGGTGTGAAGTTTATGGAGTTGTTAGATTCCAGTGATTCTGATGACGATTTCATTTATTACATGTCGAATTGATGTATTTTGAATTAATAATGTTATGATTGTGGGAATTTGTGTGTAATTGTAGTTTAGGTCTGATTTGAGAATAATGTCGATTAGTTAGACGCGATAGTTTGAGCGTTTGGGTTTTTTCTAGTGTGTGCTTTAGAACCCGTAGTTTAAGTTACGCGTTTGTTGCCAAAATGTTGGTTATGCTACAATTCGGGGGTGTTTGGACTTTGGAGTTGCGTGATAGAAGTGATTGGCTCCCCGAAATAAGAGAAGTGGATAGTTAGAAAGACAAGATGCAATAGAATACAGTGTTTGGATTTGCTTATGATGTAACGAAACTTAGTATTGCGATAAGTGGTTGTTTGAGTGCTAAAAAGGTAGAGTAGTTAGGACAAGACAAGCTTTTCAAAAGGTAAATCAGTTAAGTTACGCGATTGTTTCCAAAATGTTGGTTATGGTACAATAAGGGTATTTTTTTTTTTGGGATGATATGTCTGGAGTCGTTGGATTCTAGTGATTCTGATGACGATGATAGTGTGAGTTTTGTGATTTATTTTTGTTGAATGATGTATTTTGGATTATATATATTTTATAATTGTGGATGTTTGTGTGTAGCATAAGTTTAAGTATGGTTTGAGAACAATGTGGATTAATTAGAAGCGATAGTTTGAACGTTAGAGTCTGTAAGTGTGTATTTTAGAAACCGTAGTTTAAGTTACACATTTGTTGCCAAAATGTTTGGTTATAGCGCAATAAGGGCGGTGGTGGTGGACTCGTTAGATTCTAGTGATTCTGATGATGATTTTGTGAATATTTTGAATTATGTTTGTTGTTATTGCAATATGTGTGTAATATAGTTTATGTGCGATTTGAGAAGAATGTAGGTTAGTATCGAGCCTTATGTTATATATAGGTAATTTTATTTTATGGTTTGTAGGTGTGAGTTTTAGAAAAAATTTGGACTTGGGGTTGCGGCCCGAGTTTAGGTCTGAGCGCAATAAGTTTTGTCGACATTTTACTTGTTATTAAGATATTCGTTAAACCGAACTGTGGATGGAATTGAATTTGACTTGGTATTACTATTGAGGAATTTGGCACCGTGGTGGTCGTGACGAAAATGCATATTGAATGTCTCATATAGATGATAAAAATTGGACCAATTGAAAGCTAGCTAACTGTGAAAGGTATAGATATAATTACTCATGCATGAAGGATGAATCTACAATAGATTCCGCTGGATGGCTGAAATGTTGTAAAAGTGGGTATTTTAAAATCTCGTTAGCTTTCCATCTGAAGTATAAAAACATATGCAGTTATCTTTTAGGCTTCATAGTTCATTTGCGGTATTTCTTGATTACAATAGTTTTGCAGTGGTTTATTTGTATTTAATAAACAAGTATAAGCATTATTAGATAATTGTAGGATCCACGGGTTAACTACGAAAGTCATGAGATGCTAACATAATTGTTAGATCTCTTTCAACTAACATATATTATATTTCCAACTACGATAGGCTGGATTTTAACCGAGAAAAGTCGCCACAAATACGGCTATGGCTATACCATGGTTGCTGTAATTGGCTTACATATGACTTATGTTGGTAAGCATCGTTTGGTTCAGAGGCGGAAGATGGATCGATTGTGAGAATGCTAGTCATAGGATCCGTTGATTAAATCAAAACATAGGCTAGTAATGAGAAGCTGATTTTGTCTTAAGTGATAATTTTCTATAGAAATTGAAAGTAGACACACAATGAACGGTAACCGGGTAAGATTTACAAATCAGAATGTGCTAAAAGTAGACACACCATGAATGGTAACTGGGTAAGATTTAAAACGAGGATCAATGGAGAAGGCAGGGTGAACCAGTTACGAGCAGATGTGTTGGAATAAGTAGAGTTATTTGGAGAGTTTAGTTATAATATGAGATCTGTTTTGTTTTAATTTAATACTTCAAGATTAAACGAGTATTTTAAGTTTGCCATTTGATATTCTACTTATGCCACATCATTCTTGTTTTCCACTCTATCAGTTTTGAAGGCCCAAGCTTAATTAGAAACACCCTCCTGTCTACTCTTATTTCAATACAGAAAATATATACTTGAATTAGTTCACACAACAAACCACTTAGGAATGGAAAACTGGCAATATTTCTCTCGTTATATATTTATCCCTGAAAGTTTATGTGTTTCAGCTTATATTAACTGACAAGTCAAGCCCTTGTTTTCACGTTAGCTAATCCCTTATATAATAATTTCTTTGCCAGAATGGGAGAGAGTTTCTTATTCAAGCCAACTTTCAGAAGCGCAGAAAGCTTGCGGATGATGCTGACTCAACTGCAGCCGACCAGAATAAGGTTTAATTTTTTGCTTCAAAATTAAATGACCAATTTATATAATAATCAATGTTAGTTTTACTACTACAAAAGCTTCATCTCATCACTTCATTTTCATTATATCTTAAAAGTTTCATGATCTTACTTTTATTTTCCCCCATCATTACTCCGAAGCAAGTACTCTTTTTTTAGAACTGGATTTCAAAATATTCACTGTTTTCATCCCTATATAAAATTTTAAGGTAGTGGCGGATGCGAGACAAAAAGTTGTGGAGAATGTGGAGGTTAAGAGCGGGTCAGATGTAAGTAAGAGAAAACAAACCCGTGGTAAGGGAAATTCAAATTCAGCCAGAGGACGTGGTTCCGTCAACAATGATCAGACAAGAATACAAAATTCTGCCTCACATCCATCATCGAATGGTCTTCAAGAGAACTCATATCAGAAGGTATATTGTTTTTGTGCAATCATGTTTGGTGTTTGCTTGTCAGAGTACTAAGAATCAAGACCTTGAAATACAAGTAATAGATGTTGCCATATTCTGTGTTACATGGTTGCATACTTACATGACCATCTATAAGCCACAATCATTCTTGTTCTTAAATAGGAGTTAACAATACTATAAGACACAAAACTAAATTATTTAATAGGAGTTAACTATACTATAGGGCACAACACCAAATTATTCCAGTCATGTGGGTTATTGGTGTATCAGTTGAAAAGCAAACATATAGTTGCAGAAAGTGAACATAGGTTTGCATCACATTCATCACATATAAGCAACTACCCTTTTGTTTGTAAATACGTTTAGATGGTTATTAAGCAGATGTGTTTTCATTAAAGCTTAGAGTACACTTGCAATGAACGAGACGGTGGAAAATGAAATTTTATGATAGGTCTCTTTTACCCCACCAGCTAATTTCTACCATATGAAGTTTGTGTGCGTTGTTACTTCACAGTTGTTATTCACATTGAAGCCATTGTCCCAGATGCGGTTCACTTTTTTCACTTTGTGGGTTTTAAGATGAAGATAATATCAAAAATTTACATGATGTTGGAGAGTAAAAATGGTATGGGCAAGTATATAAAGATTATGGACGGCCTTTGGCATGCTCTTCTTTTACCAATTAATGCGTAAAAATCACAAAAATAAATTTATATATGGAGATCAATAAGATCCGAAGTTGGTGATACATTTGAGGAAATAACTGCAGATCATTGAACCGAGCCGGAACCAATCACCTTAAAAGTTAAAACCTACCAAGAAACTTTGAATTGAGGAAAGAAAACACATTGAAATTATTGAAACATACTAATATGAAGGTTGATGGTGAAACAATGAGATTGAAAAGTAGATCTTGTATCTGAGTATTGAACCCACACAATATCTAGCCATTTTCCTTTGCTTAAGATTGTAAGAACCGACCCAAAAATGACTCACATTTAGAAGCCCAAATAGCTATTAGTTGAATTATGATACTCATAGATGCAAATATAGTAAGGCCATGAGCACTAGAAGCACCGACACTGAAAAATACACGTGACAGGAAACATTGCAACACACATGACACCATGCCATTGCATTATAAATTTACATAAAG
The DNA here is from genome assembly GCA_026074375.1 of Tanacetum coccineum. Taxonomy (NCBI): domain Eukaryota; kingdom Viridiplantae; phylum Streptophyta; class Magnoliopsida; order Asterales; family Asteraceae; genus Tanacetum; species Tanacetum coccineum. The sequence goes on from BQNB010007063.1 coordinate 79,590, forward strand.
TCAACCTATATATTATTTACTATTTAGTTGCACCCCCCAAGTCCTTTTGGTTGTTCCCGACTTCCAGTGCAACGAAAGGGACACATAATACCCCCGTATCACACGCACAATCACCTGTCCATCACCACCACTTGATATTACCACCATTTTATATATGTTCATAAGACAAAGAGAGGCCAACTAAGGTGCACTTTGCGCTTATACAGTAGTTTTTATGTTCTGTATAGTTATCTTTTCAATAGCTTACTTAATATGGTGTGAGAGCAGAAAGAAGTGTGCATTAAGGACATGGAAAATAGGAAATCCATGACACTTGTATCTGGGACACTTGATACTCGGACCATGATATATTAATTAATCTATATAATTGCCATATGGTGGAAACTAATTACAAAAAAACAATGGATAGCAATTATTGCGTAGTGATTAATTCTCAAAGATTATGGGTGATGTCTTGTTTGGTTAAAATATAAACAGAAGTTGATGAGTAGAGTTATTTTTTTGGCATGAAGTTGATGAGTAGAGGTATTTGTTTGGTTAAAATATTGTTTGGACCTAGAAAATTTATTGCCATTTATTTACAATACCAAGAGCTATATGGTTAGCCTGAACCCTGAGGAACCATAAACTGCTAGAATCTCATGAGGTAGATACACAACTCATGTGTAGATCAGGCCTACATCACCTTCAATTAGATCCAACAATTTAAATTTCATTATATCCAGAAAGAATCTTTGCTTGCATAAAAACCACTTACCATGTGAGAATATGCTTCTGTGAACTGATGATGTCCTTTTCTAGTTTACAGTGCCCTGTTAGTCCCGTCTCTTTACATGTGGACAATTTCCATTTTTGTTTGATTATGCAATGACATCCTCTCTCCTGGAATATATTGCAGGAAAGTAGTAGATCAAAAGAACAACTTGGACAAAATGAACGTGCTCTATTGGAGGTATTTTCATAACTACTTTCTGCCCATACATGCCTCAATGTAAAACTAATATCCACATGGATTATTCATTATCTAGAACAATATATGAGCAATCCACGCTTCATAATCTCGTATGTTTCTAAAGAAACATCACATAATAAAGGCAATTTTTTGCTCTTCCTGAAATGGGAACAAAATATGATGGAAGATGCTGTGTATGTGTGAGCTGCAGCTCATATATTAGATTGAATGATTCCTAATTGGAGGACAACTAAGTACACACATATTTCTGTGGGAAGTTCGAACAAGGAGACATCTTAGGGTGTCAAAGCAGGTTGTTAATCGAGTATCCAGGATATTTTTGATTTTAGACTAGCAAGTTAATTATCTAATGGGAATAAATGTGGATATAAATATGGATAAAGAATGGCCCAAGTAAACTTTTTTTCTTTTTTTTGGGTAAATGGGTTATACCCAGCAAAATTTGTATAAAAGAACCAAATAATCAGTACAAGATCCATTGACATGAGATGGGCCGAGACATGCCCCACACTGACCAACACCAAATAACACAAATATAGACATTTCTTAAGGATCGGAAAAAGACCAACAACACGGTCATAACGATGACCTAACGCTGTGACATGAACATAAACATGAAACAATTCACCTCACGATCTTCCACTTTTCCTTCGTCTTCATCACTTGCAACTTGCAAGGATGGTTTGTGCTTCAATGTCATAAGCTTTAATCGGACCACTTCATAAATCATGTCGCAAATCTGATCCACAGTTCTTGCTGACCTTTTAAACTTTTGCAAACACTTTTGTTTGTCTTAGCTAATTTTTTATTTATCATTAAGACGTCAGTTTTGATTACAAATAAAATCTTTGAATAAAATGAAATAGGAGGTTGTATAAGATAGACTTTGGGAGACTTTAGATTCGTTTGACCCTTTCCCAGCTAAATAATATGATTCGACCCATTTGAGATAATACACCATCCAAATCGACCATCATAGGTAAATGGGAAGGCATGGTCATCTCTAGTTGTTCATATTAAGTTTAATGCTATATTCTCAGGCGGTTAGCTTGTTTATATTCCATTGTTATTATATTTTGTTGTTCTTACACATATTCTTTCTTCTAATACAACTTAGGAGGAACTCACATCATTGCGTGCCAAGATAACGACACTTGAAGAGGATTTACGGAAAGCACGCCAAGAGAACTCTGAATATCAACATTTATGCCAACAGTTGGAAAAGGTTTAGTTGTTGCAGGCTCCTTATTTAAGAATTCAAGAATTGCATTGTACTTTCTGCAATCTAGAATCGCTACATATGGTTTATTGTCTTGTACAGGAACTTAAAGAGCTTAAAAGCAATGAACTGCAAGTGAAACCAAAAGTGAGTTTTGCTCTGCTATCTTTTCTCTTATAATAGTTAGCATTTCTAAATGAGGTGAATTCATTCTAGAATTGTTTCTTTAGAGTGCTCTTATAAGATACTCACTGCGTAGTCTGATGCTGGGTGTGTGTAATTAGCAACACCTTGTAACACTGTATTTGCGTTTCAGAATTTTCTTGACAGTGGTTGTCAATGTAAATGATTCTGTCCGGTTTTTATTTTTTTCCTTTTTGGATTTTATTCTCTTGCCTTATCAACGACTGAGGTTAATATTTGTGTGGGATTTCTTATGGCCGTCACTCAAAAACATTGTAAGGACTCAGTGTAAGACAGTGTTTATGAGTATTGAATTAAAGCACTCGTCTTATGGTTTAACAAGCTTTTCTCTTCTTTTTCATGTTTGTATTAGAAGATTGATTACAAAGGTACCATAACCCTAATGGACAACCAGGCTTGGGCCTCTAATCTATCTTCTAATAGTTTGGTCATTCCGTATAAGTAGAACATGGCAGTTTTTAATTTCTCTTTATGTTGACTGTATCGAGGATTCGAATGAGGTGTTATTACTAAACTAGCTATGACAAAGAATTTTTTTAAGGAGTATTTAGTAGTAGGGTGTTTCTTTACTTGCTAATAAGGTCATAACATTTACGTTCCTCAATTGCAGAGGATGAAAGTCATATCTGATTTGCTGATATCTGTGTCTAAAGCTGAGAGACAAGAAGCAAGAATGAAAGTACGACATGATTCTCTGAGACTTGGCAATGTGGGCGTTATCAGGTAAAATTAATCCAGCTTAGTCAATTCGCACTGCTACATGCACACATACTGCAGACATCTTGTTGACAACTACACGCTGTTATTGTCCAACATACCGTGTATAAATCCTTTTTTATACCTAAAATCACTCAAATAACATATGCAAACTTTTTAGCCCCAACCCAGGTTCAGTGAAGCTTTAAAGTAAGGCACATGCTACCTACCTTAATCCCTTATCTGGCTGAAATGCCTTTAATATCTAACTTTCCACGTCTATGGTCAAATTGCAGAGCTGGAACAGTCATATCTGAGACTTGGGAAGATGGGCAGGCCATTAAGGATCTTAATGCTCACCTGGTATGCCCTATTTGATGTTTAATTCACTTTTCATGTTTCCTTTATGTTCAAACAAACTATCCAGCAGGCTCAAAGAGAACATGCACACAGAAGTCCCTTGGGCAAACAAAACTTAAAAAGGCTCGGAAGCTGTTATTGCAAAATGGATCTACTCTTTTTGCGAAGGGTCAATTTATAGCCACTCCCTAATATAAACCTTGTGAAATTAGGATTTCCTTGGAAGCTAAATGCAAACAAATGCATTAATTAATGCCTAAATTAAGGGATAACAGAGGCCCAAGGGTTTGTTTGGGGTTGCTTATTTAAGTGATTATTACATTTACTTAAAGAAGATTAGCCATTTTGAGTGAATGGACAGCACCTGATTATCTGCTTATTATAGAGCAAATATGCACTTTAGTATAAGCAGTTACCTACTCATTCCAAACTGCTTAAAGATAGAAGATGATTTGATTGTTTAGACTTGTGATATCTTGTTATTTAAACAAAAATAACACAGAACTGAAGTACAAAGTTCACACTCCCTAATGTAGAGATATTGATGCATATAACGTACATAGATGTTCCTTACAGTTAAAATGGTCAAGCAACTTAATAATGCCACATTGTGAATTCGTATATTGCTGTTTGATTCATCAACATAAACATAAAACTCAACTTTGTACTCAAAATTATCGGTTTAATGCTTATAAAACAAAGAGCGCATAAATGGAATGTGGCATGCACAATTGCACATTACTAACCAATCGATATATTTTCTGTAGAGGCGTTTGTTAGAACTGAGGGAGGCTGTTGAGAGGCAGCGGAAGTCACTTAAGAAGAAACAGCCAGGTAAATGTCCTTTCACTTTTTTATAGTTTTAGTTGGGTGAATAATTTTCATAAATTTGAGTTTCCAGTTTTTATTTTATTGTTTTGAGCACGAACATTAACATTTCCTGTTTTAACCAAGTTGAAAACCCAATAATATTAAATTCCAGATAAGGGCGATAAGGGGGATGGAAGTGATGCTGAATCAGGAGGTCCAGAAGAAGATATCATCATTCAGGATGAAATATATAAATCCCGTCTAGCAAGCATCAAACGTGTAAGTTTGCCCTGTTGTTATTTACACTTTTTAATATTGGAAGTTTTTATTTAGCTGTTGATTTGTAACAGGAAGAAGAAGGTTATGTGCGCGAACGAGATCGGTATGAACTAGAGAAGGGACGGCTTATTCGTGAAATGAAACGTATAAGGGATGAGGATGGATCTCGATTTAATAATTATCAGATCCTGAATCATCGATATGCCCTCTTAAACCTTCTTGGGAAAGGAGGATTCAGTGAGGTTTATAAGGTCAGTTTTCTCCTATTTTTATTTCCATTAGTGATATGGGCAATTATTGATTCTAAGACATTCCGCTCACCACCAAATTTTGAAATAATATTGTAGCTTTTCTTTTAGATGGGTTTTCTGTATATAGCTTGCAATTTCGACCCATATAGTTATGGATGTGTGTATTTAATTCTAACAGGTTAAGTTTGAAATGAGTAAAATAAATTTTTAGCCCAATAGGAATCAGGTTACATGGGTCGAAAGTTTCCCAAAGTGTCTTCTTAATGCATAAAACCTTCTAAATCAATCTGATAAAAAATAGCTATTAATGAAATAACATAATTTTTGTGATCCTATTTCCCAATCTAGTTATTTATATTAATTTTGGACAAAAAGTGAACCACTAGACGTTTTGATTTGAAGCTGTTTTGACCCGTTATTACCTCCACCCATTTCGCCACCTTTAATTATCAGTATGATTTTATACTATTATCTGCAACCGTGTGAGTGCATCTATCAGCACTGATTGAAGCATCATTTATCTTTATCACTGTATCAGGCATTTGATTTGGTGGAGTACAGATACGTTGCGTGTAAGCTTCATGGTTTAAACGCCCAATGGAGTGAGGATAAGAAGCAAAGTTACATACGTCATGCTATACGAGAATACAATATTCATAAGACCTTGGTACACCATCACATTGTTCGGCTATGGGACATCTTTGAGATAGATCAAAATACTTTTTGCACAATTTTGGAGTATTGCTGCGGTATACATATTCTCAACTTCTATCTATATGTTTTATTCCAAATGGTCAAACTGCTAATTCATTGAAGTTGGCTAAAAATGGGTTGAAAGTGCCAGAAAGTGTATTGTTTATTTAAAACCTCCGAAATCATTATATTTAAATATTGTCTTTTATTGAAGTAGTATAATATTGTGATCATTGTTGACACACTAATTATTATCTAAATTGTTTCTATAGCTGTTGGACGAACCTAAAATTACCAGTTACCTAATCCACCCAACCCTCCAAATTTTTCACTTCATCGGACACTTGTTAGTGCAGTTCTAATCTGGTTATAATTTTATTGATCATATATTCTTTCATTCTAATTACAGGTAAAGATCTTGATGCTGTCCTTAAAGCAACCCCGGTACTGCCAGAGAAAGAAGCTAGAATAATTATTTTTCAGATATTTCAAGGACTTGTTTACTTGAACAAAAGAAACCAGAGGATTATTCATTATGATTTGAAGCCTGGGAATGTTCTTTTTGACGAATTTGGTGTTGCGAAAGTAACTGATTTTGGTCTTAGCAAGATTGTGGAGGATGATGTTGGATCCCAAGGCATGGAGCTTACATCTCAGGGAGCTGGAACATATTGGTGAGTTTTCATCATTATCGAATTACTCTCTTTGTTTGACTTTTTTATTTCAATCCTCACTTTCTGAATTCAAACTTTATATAAGGAGAGGTATGATTGATTAAGTTTCCATATTACTAGTACTATTATAACAAAATCAAATAAAGCATTTTTTATTGGTCAAAGGGGTAAATTTATATGTGTAATAATTACATTTTTCTTAAATTTTGTATCCTTCTAGTAAAGTATCATGTATGAAATGTACTTTCAGTTTCCTTTTCTGATTGGATATTTGACTGAATTTGGCACAATTCCAGTTCGAACCAAGGTTCAAACTGAAATCTTGTTTAGTCAACTAACCTCTATCTTCTAAGTGACCATGATGATGTTGATATTTACCTTGTGTACGCATTCTGTCTGAATTTAATGCTGGAAGCCAGTTAATGATTTGAATCTGCATGTTTAGGTACCTCCCACCTGAGTGCTTTGAGTTAAGTAAGATCCCTCTCATTTCATCAAAGGTCAGTTATACGAATTTGATATTATTTGATTCTTACTAGTCAAAGTAATGCTCTATATAGGTTTTAATCATTGTATGCCTTTTTTATCAACTTCTTTTGCACTGGTAAGGAGTGGGGTTGGCTAAGCCATGACATGTTTTCTTTTGAAAATAGGTTGATGTGTGGTCAGCTGGAATCCTATTGTACCAAATGCTGTTTGGAAGACGCCCTTTTGGACATGATCAGACACAAGAACGAATATTGCGTGAAGATACCATAATTAAAGCCCGAAAAGTTGAATTTCCTTCTAGACCATCCGTGTCAAACGAAGCCAAGGTAACTTCTTCAGCCGAGTTTCTGTTTCCTACTCAAAGTTTAAAAGGTTTTATAGATATCCAATGCATTTTGAGGTTTGTTAAACAAGATGCGTAGATTATAGAACTATATTTTTAAGTTGAAGAGCCTCAGTGTATCCTGTTTGGCTTTTACAGGTCTTATCGCAACACTAAACACTTTCTGCTTTCTATATTCTAGAGTAAAACTAAGCTTGTTTATTTCTCCCAAAATTATGAACTGCACAAATGCCTCTTAGCATCAGTTGATAAATTAATTAGTCTCCAAGCCGTTAAAAAATGGTTCCCTGATATTATATTTGCATGCAGGAATTTATTCGTCGATGCTTAACATATAACCAGGAAGACAGACCTGACGTGTTAACTATTGCGCAAGATCAGTACCTAATTTATTCCAAGAAATGATCCCAAAGTGGACATCTTGTCACTCCACAGATAAAAGTTATTCTACCAACCACAGGTTGATCTTCCCCATGATAATTTGCCAAAAGCCGTGACACCTTTATTTCTGGGCTGAAAAAACTACAGCCGAAAAAGCCACATGTCCCAGGCGTAATGAACAGCATATCTGGGAAATTTTCTTAAGTAATTGTGAAGTGTTCAGTTTTTCTTTTTTTAACCCAGAAGTTGGGGTTTTTTTTGGTTAGTCTACCGTAACTTTTGTACTTTTTGTTGTATGGGTTTTTTTCTTGGTATTTAAATTTGTAAATATGAGAATGGTGAAAACTTATCTTCATGGGTGAAGTGGGGATTTGGAATGAGCATTCAAGCGATGTTTCAGATTATTCGTTTGTGACTGGAACGCTACCGATACAACAAGCTATTACTAATGCATTATTAAACCTGTGCACAGAAAGTTTATGCTTTCGTTTACCTTGAGACATAGGTGTAATGAGGCTAAAAAGAAACCTTAATTCATGTTTTAAGATATAATCTATTCTACTATGATAAGGTATTCGAAATGTTAACGATTTTCATGAAAATTGGTATTTGACACTTGACTATCTTTTCACAATAAATCCTATAACATGAATCACTCTAATGTAAAGCTTTATTTTTTAAATGCAAACATTTTAGTACATGGATAAATTTTGTAATACAGCGCATCTTATAATACCAAGATTTTATGCATCTGATCTATTTATTGTCGGCACAGTTTACTAAGATTAGTTTTCGGCACGCAAGATTTCATGAAAATAGGTATTTTACCAAGATTTTATATATCTCTAGTAAATACTTTAGTTGTAACTATTCAGAAAAGTAGGTTAGGGATATAAAACAGGTAATGGATGTCTTTATAAGTCAAAGCTATACCAAATTTTTTCACAGCAAGTAGTAAAGCTCAGTTCATTACATATTCATAAGGGGAGCAACACCCTCACACCAAAGTCTAATTCTAATAGATAGAGTTTAACTAAATGTGGGTTATCAGGTAAGCCTATTCCAAGCTTACAATTGTCCATTTTCCTTCAGCAATGGGTAGCACAACACTTCCCTTCGGCAACACCGCATCAGGAATGGACGTGTACACCCTAACCTTGTTGCATAGAAGGTAACTCTCCATAGACTTCTTCAGATCCGGCCCGTTGGTGGTGGGGACTGCAACATCAGGTGGTGTAATCTCCATGGCTGTCTCCTTCAAAGCACCTGAACAAAACAAAATAAGACATCAAAGCAAGACCAAGTAAATGAGCAATTCTTTTGACTTTTTAAGGTAAAAGGATAGTATAATGGCTTAAGTTCGACTGAATCCAGCTTGCGGAACGGGTCAGGGACAACCAACGACTCTATACCTTTGTCCTTATTTGAGCATGAACCCATGGCAGTCAGCTTCAGCTTCTTAAGATTCTTCATTTCAGCAATGGGTACTTCATCCACAAATGAATGGAAGTTAGACATCAATAGGTTGCTATTTGCTAATAAAGCAAGCATACATATAAAAAGATTTACTGTAGAACATTTTTTGTCACTTAAGGGTGTTCGGGGTTGCTTATTTACTTTAGAATAAGTTGATAAGTAGTTTCATACTAACACTGATAATGGTTTCTCTTCTTAGACCAGATAAACACGTAAATAAGTAACCCCAAAAAACCTCTTAATATAAGGAAAACCATTTGATCGCTCACAAATATCAATAAAGACTTTATTCACAAAGCGATTTGCAAGCTTCACGTATAACGCCTAAATCAAGATTCTGTATATCTTGAACAAAAACAGATACGGGAACAAACAAAAAAACAAGTGATAGTTACTTTACAAATTTTTACCCATGTACATTAGACATATTATTAAAAGAGGCTGAAATCTTATTTCAGACCTGGATCTCCTTTCAAAAAACAAGTGATAGTAAATCAAATGTTTTTTCTTTGCAAAGTATGTGTTTGGATATTTTTCAAAATTTATTCCTAGTAATTAGTGTAAACTGTAAAGTGCTTGGTAAAAAGCGATTATAGTTATTTTGCAAAGTATGTGGAGTGTTTGGTAAAAACTGATTCCATCTATTCTGTGAATATTTAGCTTAAAAAGAATATCAAACTTAGATATTGAGATAACATAAACCAACTCTCACTAGCTTAAACCACATCCAAACGCCCCTGACATGACATTTCAACTAAACTATTTATGCAGAGACTAGGGTTACAAGAGATTTGAGCCACGCTAGATCTCGACTCAAAAAGTTTAGGCTAAGCTCGGACCAGGCTCAACCTTCAAGATACGGACTTAAGTTCGGCTCTAATAGCTCGGAAAATTGGTATAAACATTACATTTATTTTAACCATACTCATCTCAAGTATACACCGCCTCCTTTTTGGCTTGAACAACTACTTATAGATAACTCTTTGTTTCTCTCAAACTCCATAAAATAAATGTTTGACTTCTTTGCAGTACTAGAGATACAAACAAACTGACATATGGATGCAATGCAACTAACATATCGATATACAAAAAGCAAAGAAGGGATTCATACGAGAAAAAGTTGAGTAGTGCGAAAAAGCAATCGCAGCAACATCATCCTTGGCAGCTTTAGAAGATTGAAAAAGTGCAGAAGTGTGAAAAGTTGAACCATTCACCACAACTGAAGCTTTAAAAAGTGGGCTATGATCTTGCCCTTGTTTTACACATGAATAATAGGGTGTTCCCCAACCAGCCTTTTGACACAACTCATTCAAGTTACTCTTAGACATTTTAAAAACTTTTTTTTTTTCTCAAACTCAAACTAGCTTGTCATGTTTGTGTTTGTGTTGTGAAGTGTGTGTAGGGTTTTTAATGAGATGAAATGAATGTGTTGTTTACCTGATGTACTATCATCTGCAACATTGATTCGCTTTAAAGATCATGATCTTCATATTTGTTTTGTTGTGCATTAATTTCTACACATTCAAGGAAAGTTTTCTGAAAATATTTATAGTAGAACCGAGTCACAGATGATATTTTTGATCATGGATTGATTTGCACACTCAAAAATTTGATTGAGACACTCTATTTTGTGCATTACATAGTTGTACCAGAATTTACACTGTGCTTTATTTGCTTGTACAGTGAGTGTCCCGATCATAATTAAGAGTGTGCAAATCATCTCCCGATGTTAAAGCACGTGGCTTTGCATACAAGGGCCATTTTCGTCATTTTAGAGCTATGAAAATCAAGTTTTTTTTAGCTATGATGTATAACAAGTATTAAGGTGATCGATTGTTTCAAGATTTTCATCTCAGGTGTGTTGTAAACAACAATCTCTTTTCATGTTGTGAGGATATCTTATGAGGGGCTCTACCATAAGACCACTAAAACAATGGCTTTAGGCCCTATTTTGCATGTTTTATAACAAAAAATATGTTACCGTTGCGAAATTATCTCAACATTTCATGTAGAAATTTGAATGAAAGAATGTTAACTTACAATATCTACTGTAATTACTTTTAGTGTCATAAGCCATTATAAGGCCTCAAATTAAAAGCTCTCTTTAGGCCTCTTAAACCCTTGAGCTCCTGCACCTTACTACATGGCTTAAGCATTGAAGTATCAAGTATTATCTCTTTCCCTAAAAATATTTCTAGCATGCTAATTAGGTATCTGCAAAGTGTCAAGATGGCCTAGTGGTAAGACGTACAATCGCAATGTCTCACAAGAGACTCGAGTTCAAATCTCGCTAGGTGGAGATGTTGAAATGACCAGGGAAGAGTGTGAAAATGACCACGAGCCGTGACATAGCTAGGGGGTCCCGTGCTTCATAGTGCTTAATTTCGTAAAATATCGTTGAGTTTTTTTTAATAGCAACATGTCTAAAAAAATCGTGTTCCTGATACTTGATTAGTGGGACATTAGCAAGTGATAAGTAAACTAAATTTGTATTAAGATCGATTGTTTCAATTGAAATCATAATCTTTTTTAGTCATTTAACTTTGAGGCAGGGATGAAATATGCCCCAAAGGTTTCCCACAAGGATCGTATTTGTAGTTTCGAAAAGGTTGCGACGAAACATGCAATTTCGTCAAAGTTTAAGGATGATTTATGCAATTTGCTCTCTGATCTATTTGTTTTCGGCACACAAAGTTTACTAAGATCTGTTTTCGGCACACAAGATTTCATGAAAATTGGTATTACCAAGATTTTATATATCTCTAGTAAGATATAGGATAGTTGTAACTTGTAACTATTCAAAAAAGTAGGTTATGGATTTAAAATAGGTAATGGATGTTTGATAAGTCAAAGACATACTGATTTTTTTCATAGCAAGTAGTAAAGCTCACTTCATTACATATTCATAAGGGGAGCAACACCCTAACACTAAAGTCTAA